>JAUMJJ010000171.1:2755000-2991163 GCA_033556795.1 Tapera naevia | reverse complement strand
CCCATTGGCAATAGAGAACCGTCTTTTCTGTGACGTCACGAGCGCCAGGCAGAGCCCATCCCCACCGCTTTCCCACTGCAGCACAGCGGTCAGCGGCCCCGCCCTCCTCTCCCTGCCATTGGCCGAGGTGCGGCCCATTGGCCAATAGAGAACCGTCTTTTCTGTGACGTCACCGAGCGCCAGGCAGACCCCATCCCCACCGCTTTCCCACTGCAGCACAGCGGTCAGCGGCCCCGCCCTCCTCTCCCTGCCATTAGCCGAGCTGCGGCCCATTGGCCAATAGAGAACCGTCTTTTCTCTGACGTCACCGAGCGCCAGGCAGACCCCATCCCCACCGCTTTCCCACTGCAGCACAGCGGTCAGCGGCCCCGCCCTCCTCGCGCTGCCATTGGCCGAGCCGCTGCCCATTGGCCAATGGCGGCCCGCGCTGCCCCTCCCCTGCCCACCCCTCGATGCAAGAGGCGTGTGCTGATACAAAAAGTGGAATATGCTGCTTTAAGCTAAAGTAGAATTAGTTTTCCACAGAATTTGTTTTCTAACCAATTTCCATTACGTTCCATCTAAGTCACTGGATTGTTTGAAAGTCAGACACACAGACGGTCCCTCTGACAGCACGGTCTCCTAACAGCATTTTTTCCCCAAACAGTGCTTTCCCAGAGACTATTTAAAGAGATGTGATAACGCCTTGTGTTCAGTATGGTGTGTGTGGAACCACTGTGTCTCCCTCTGTGGGCAGCCTTTCACCACCTAAAATACGAGGTCAGACAGAGCTGGCTCCAAAGCTCCAATCAGCAGCGATGTGGCTGTGGTGAAGCTCAAAATAAAATAATTCCTTGAAAAGTAATAGGATATGCATAAGATTTCTGAGAAAATTTATACATATGAGTGTAAATGGGAAATATCTTCTGTCCCAGCTCTTGTTATGCAGGATTGAAGAAAATCATTCCCTTATCTGTCTAGGGCTGAAATAAAGGACGCTGCTTTCTAAAACTCCAAAACTAGTCAGAGAATTAATTGCTTGCATTTTTTGTATCACCTCAGCTGCTCTTAAGCCTCCAGATCCAGCCCCCAGCCACCCCCAACCCCATGATCCAGCCCTCAGTCAGGTCTCTCTTATCTCCCAAACAAAAGCCACAGGCAGCTTTACGTTAACAAGCTCCTGTGGGACATAAAGGAAGCTTGGGAAAAAGGAAAGACATGGACCTGTTGGAGTAGGTGCAAACGAGGGCCACAAAAAAAAAGATTGAAGGCTTGGAACACCTGCCCTTGAGGACAGGCTGAGAGAGTTGGGGTTGTTCAGCCTGGAGAATAGAAAGCTCAGGGGAGACCTTATTTCAGCCTTTCAATACTTATAAGAAAGATGGGGAAAAACGTTTTAGTAAGGCCTGTAGCAATAGGACAAGGGTGATGGTTTTAAAGAGGAGACGTTTAGACTAGACATTAGGAAGAAATGTTTTCCTGTGACAGGGGTGAAACGCTGGCCCAGGTTGTCCAGGGAAGTCATGGATGCCCCATCGCTGGAGGTCTTCAAGGCTGGGTTGATTTGGCCTTTGAACAACCTGATCCAATGGAAGATGTCCCTGCTCATGGCACTGGGGTTGGAACAGGATGGGCTTTAAAGGTCCCTTTGACCCCAAACCATTGTGTGATTCTCTGTGTCTCTGTCTGTCTCTGCACACTGCAGGGTACCCAGGCTGTAACCCAGTCTTGGGCAAACCACTGATGTCAGCGGTGGTTGTGGAGAAAAATGTCCGAGGCTGCTGGTGTTTCAGAGCATTGCACACAGCTGTGAATCTTTATGCAGATATCTGAGATAATTTATTAAAAATGGCATGATAATAGGGACTGTAGAAGCTAATTTCGTTTCAGCACAGACTTCCATTTTTTTCAGCTACTGTAATGTAACTCAGTTTGACTGAGAAATGAGCCCAAATAACTTGTCCCTTGTTGGGTTTTCCTAAGCCTCTCTGATTTCCAGTTAGGTTTTTCGTGAGCCACTGTATCTTAGGGATGGAAAAGGGCAAAGCAATCAAATTTCAACTGAGTCTGGAGAAACATGAGATTTAAGAGGACATTAGTGGCACACTCATGCAACTGGAGTTGGGTTCTGATCTCTTTCCTCAGCAATGGTTTCATACCAGAGACAGAAACCTAAATCAGCATATTCAAGAGTTCACCTCTTCCATTACTTAGAACTATACAGGAAAAAAAATGCAGCACAGACCCTGCAGCGGAGATCTGCAGTGGAGAAGGAGCTTGGTTTTCGCCTCCTTGTGCTTCGAGAGGAGAGACACGAGGAGAGAGTAATGCCTATGCATTAGGTGAGAACTGATGAAAGGCCATGGTTAAAGCATGCTTTTGGGTTGGCACTGGCCACTTTTTGCCAGAACTGTGTTTTTGTCAGATAGATGATAGCAGACTATGTGCAAGATGTTCCAGTTCCTTGCTTACCTGTCCTTGATAAGATGCTGTCTCTTAAAGTATCAAATCCTTAACATAACCCAGCACATTTAATGGATAGGTATTTTTTATGATACATAAAAGTGGTGACTATTTTCCTATCCATGTTAATGCATGTAAGTCTTTGAACCCAACCTATGGCCAGCTACGTAAAGAAAGGTGATGTCATGTCATATTTTAAGGGAGAATCTTCTGCCTTGTATAGCTCAGTCACTGACGCTTCCCTTTGACCACAGCTCCTGGATTACTAACCTCAACAAACTTTAACTGGAACACAATAGCCAGAGAATAAGTTTGTCTAAGAGCATGTGGGCATTGTAAAGCACTGTTCCCTTTTGTGAGTCACAGTCTTTATAAAACTTGCAAATAACCTTGCAAAGGAACAGCTGTGCTTAAGCTCAGCTTTGCAAGTCATAAAAAAACAAGTGGTTTATGTTATTTATATCAAGCTCTTGTGGCTAATAATTCAGTCAATGGTTAAAGGTCATAAAGTTAACAATGGTGGGTCATCTGCAATTACTGTCTTGAATATTTCTGTTTAGAAAGGCCTAAGTTATGTCTGCTCAGCTTCAGAATAACTAACTGAACACAGGTAAAATCAGGGCTTGAACATCTTTGTTCAACGTGCCTTACATAACAGCACGTTTGCTCTGTAACAGTGCTGTGCCATCTAGGATTAGTCCAGTCCTGCACTCAGTTATTCCAGCCAGCCCTCCAGCAGAGACCAGTTGCTGTGGGTTTTGATGGCTGTGCCTACAGGAGGATGCTCTGATCACAAATAGAGAGCAACGATTGAATGGAAGCAAAGTAAAAGAGAGGTTATTTACTATTCTTATTTGTGTTACAATAATATAAAGAATTTTACTGTTATTTGAATGTTCTCAATCTAAAGAAATAAAATAAATAAGCTCCGGAACATTAAGTTTTTTTCACTTGGAGCAATTGCATTTGTCACAAATTAATTTGATTGCTTTCACCAGTATCAGTGCAATTAGGATATCACAGGCAATCAGGGTTCTCTGGAAAGCACACTGCCAGGGGTGATCAAGACCTTGACATAGGAGATAAGATACAAAGAGACAAGGTATAACATCTTTTTTTCTGCCAGATCTGAGAAGTATGTGTTAGCTATGTTAGGGTGTGTTATTGAAACAAATCCATTTCTTAATTTTTTAAAAAAAGAGAATAATACTTCATATTAGACATTCCAAAAGAGTCAGAACTTGCTGTAATTTTATGTGCTTAGTTGAATAGCTACGATTTGATTCAGTCCATAAAGACTAAGGCTGAAAAACTGTCCACTTGAAACAGTGGGAATTTTGGATCAGTGTTTTGATGCCTCCCTGGAGAGGAGGGAAGGGGAGATGGTTTGGTTCTTTGTGTTGCTGTTTGCCCTTTCTCCTCCTTTCTGGTTTTGCTTCTGCAGACCTTGGGCAAACAAAATGAAAATGAGAAAATCTTTAATTAATATAATATTTAAAATAATGGTGTATTTGGTTTAACAGATTAATAATAACAGCAGTTATTTGTGTTCAGCAGCCTCATGGAGAAATAGAATGTAGGCATAAAAGGGTTTGGTTAAGCCTTTAAGGGTTTTAGGACATACACTATGTATTAAAGGAGACGATGGCCCTATGCACATATGCCAAACACTCAGATTATCTGACAGCACAACTTGTTTCCAGTGAAAGAAGCTGGTCCCCCCGCCCTGAGCCCAATCTGCCCACGCGTGGCCTTGTCAGACACTGGGAATTACTGTGCGGAAGACAGCTGTGTTCACCAGGATTGTCTGTAGCTGGGGTATATTAAAAATTCCTGGATTTTAAACACTTATTGTCATGTATTTTTACTGAGAAATCATAATGTAATTTTTCAGCATCTGGGCAAATGCTGGTGAGCAAGGGAAGTGCTGGAGTGTATAATGATGGAGTAAGATGCTAACGGAATGCATCAATTGGGCTGGAGGCAAGACTTATCTGTACACAGAGGCTGAAGCTAAATAATGGACAAATGGATGCTTTGCTAAAGTCTGGAGCTGTTTAAAACTCGATTGATCATTTCAATGGGAAAACAGTAGTTTTAGGGGTTTGCTTTTGCTCTCATATCACCACTGCTTCTCATCAGGCAGCGGTGGGCTCTAAACGTGTCACACTACCCAGCTGCTTATAGCTTGAGCATAAGTAAGTCCAAAATTTTGAGGAGCTTTATTATTCACTTTGCTAAGCTCTGCTTTCTTCCCTGGTATGGAAAGTGGGTCTGGAAAGCGGGTTTGTTCGGCCTACACATGCAGTTTTTGGCAGATGCGAGCAGACGAGGGTTAACTGCTGACAACACTTGGCAACTGTCAGATTTCTTACCCCCAGTTCAGGACTTCTTACTGGTTCTGGACTGCACTGTGAGGTGGAGATAGCAGTGCTCAAGAGTGGCCCTGCTGGTGGGGAGGGCGAGGTGAGACAGTTCTGAAATAGATGAATGGCAAAATAGAAGATTGGTGGATGAGAAGCTCAACATGAGCCGGCAGTGTGTGCTTGCAGCACAGAAAGCCAAACCGTGTCCTGGGCTGCATCCAAAGCAGAGGGACCAGCAGAGGGAGGGAATTCTGCCCCTCTGCTCTGCTCTGTTGAGACTTCACCTGCAGCCCTGCATCCAATTCTGGAGTCCTCAGCACAGGAAAGACAGGGATCTGTTGGAATGAGTCCAGAGAAGGCCATGGAGATGATCTGGGGGCTGGAGCACCTCCTGTACAAGGACAGGCTGAGAGTGTTGGGGTTGTTCAGCCTGGAGAAGACCCTGGGGAGACCTTAGAACAGCCTCCCAGTGCTAGTTAGTCTAACAGAGAACTCTGTGATAGTCTAGGGAAAAGAGGAAAATATATGAGCTGTGTAAGGGGGTCAGGCTTCCCAGGAGGACTACAAGGAGCAAGTGAGATCATGTGGGCAAAAAATTAGAAGGGCTAAAGCCCAACTGGAACTTCAGTGAAAGACAATAAGACATGTTTCTTCAAGTATATTAACAACAAGAGGGCCAAGGAGACTTTCTCTCCTCTACTGGATGCAAGGGGAATGGTAGTAATAGAGGATGAGGACAAGGCAGATGTACTTAGCACCTTCTTGGCTTTGGTCTTTAATAGCAAGGTAAGATGCTCTCTGTGCTCCAAGCCTCCTGAGCCAGAAGACAGTGAAGACCAACCCTCAGTGTTCCAAGAGGACTTGGTTAGAGACCTGCTCAGCCAATTAGACATCCACAAGTCTATGGGGCCAGATGGGATCCACCCAAGGATATTAAGGGACCTGGCAGAGGTCTATGAACAGTCCTGGCTGAGTGGGGAAGTGCCACTTGACTGGAGACTGGCAAATGTAACTCCCATTTACAAGAATGGTCGGAAGGAGGATCTGGGGAATTATAGGCTTGACTTCAGTACTGGGGAAAGTCATGGAGCAGATAATACTGAATGCTGTCACACAGCACGTGCAGGACAGCCAGGTGATCAGACCCAGCCAACATGGGTTTATGAAAGGCAGGGCCTGCCAGACCAATCTGAGCTCCTTCTCTGACAAGGTTACCCAGTTAATGGACGAGGGAAAGGCTGTGGATGTGCTGTACCTGGACTCCAGTAAAGCCTTTGACACCATTTCTCACAGCATTCTGATTGAGAAACTGGCTGCCCTTGGCCTGGAAAGGCACAGCCTCTGCTGGGTGAAAAACTGGCTGGATGGCTGGGCCCAGAGTGGGGTGGGGAATGGAGTTCAACCCAGTTGGAGGCCGGTCACAAGTGGTGTTCCCCAGGGTTCAGTGCTCGGTCCCGTCCTGTTCAATATATTTATCGATGACCTGGACGAAGGGATCGAGTGCACCCTTAGCAAGTTTGCAGATGACACTAAGCTGGGTGGCAGTGTTGATCTGCTTGAAGGAAGGGATGTTCTGCAGAGGGATCTGGACAGGCTGGATCCATGGGATGAGACCAACAGGAAGAGGTTCAACAAGACCAAGTGTCAAGTCCTGCACCTGGGACACAACAACCCCTGCAGCGTTACAGGCTTGGGGAAGAGTGGCTGGAGAGCTGCCTGGAGGAGAAGGACCTGGGGGTGTTGGTTGACAGGGGCTGAACATGAGCCAGCAGTGGCCCAGGTGGCCAAGAAGACCAATGGCATCTTGGCCTGTGTCAGAAACAGTGTGGCCAGCAGGACTAGGGCAGTGATTGTGCCCCTGGACTCAGCACTGGTGAGGCCACACCTCGAGTGCTGTGTTCAGTTCTGGGCCCCTCACTACAAGAAGGACATGGAGGGGCTGGAGAGCATCCAGAGAAGAGCCACAAGGCTGGTGAAGGGGTTGGAGAACAAGTCCTATGAGGAGTGGCTGAGGGAGCTGGGGTTGTTTAGCCTGGAGAAGAAGAGACTGAGGGGAGACCTCATCGCTGTCTACAACTGCCTGAAAGGAGGCTGTGGGAGAGTGAGTGTTGATCTCTCAAGTGACAAGTGACAGGACAAGAGGAAATGGCCATAAATTGCACCAGGGGAGGTTCAGGCTATATATTAGGAAGAATTTCTTTACCAAAAAGGGTGGTCAGGCACTGGCACAGCTGCCCAGGGAGGTGGTTGAGTCACCATCCCTGGTTGTGTTTAAAAAAAGGATAGATGAACTTCTAAGGGACGTGGTTTAGTGGATGACGGGTGCGGTTGGACTCAATGATCTCAGAGGTCTTTTCCAGCCAGAGGATTCTATGATTCTGTGATTCTATGAAAAGGGCTCCAGGAAAGCTGGGGAAGGGCTCTTGATCAGGGAGTGCAGGGATAAGATGAGGAGGAAAATTTTTAAACTGAAAGAGGGAAAATTGAGATGAGATCTTAGGAACAAATATTATTCTGTGAGGGTGGGGAGGCCCTGGCCCAGGTTGCCCAGAGCAGTGGTGGCTGCCCCATCCCTGGAGGTGTTCCAGGCCAGGTTGGATGGGGCTTTGATCCCCCTGATCCAGTGGGAGGTGTCCCTGCCATGGCAGGGCTTTGGAACTGGATGGGCTTTGAGGTCCCTTCAAACTCAAACCATTCTGAGGCTCCATAATTCTATGAAAATTCTGAATGACAAAATAAAAGATAAAGGGCAAAGGAATAAAAAAAAAGTACATATTCTGATTTTTGTTAAAAAAACCCAAAACCTGGAGAATTGCCTGATTGAAAGCAATTGAGGGACATAAAGTAGTCAAGTAGAAAAGCAATTTTAGGTAATTTCCAGAGAGTGCTGCTGGGATGAGGTGATTCAATGTCTTAGTTAATGCAGCGGGCAATGAACAGAGACAGCTGAAGAGGCAGATTGTATTCATTTTGGCTAATTTTATTATAGAAAGAGGAACAAGAGGCAGCTGAGGGAACTCATCTGCCCCCATAAGCACCTCCAGAAGTTTTGTGGGGCACCCTCATGAAGCACAGGAGTTCAGGACCAGAGGGGAAGCATCAAAAGCTTTGTACCATGCATATGTGTGCTGGAGCAGAGGTTCTCCCACAGAAGTCAACCTGAAGATGAAGACAAAAATTGACATTTAATTGGGATTAGTTAAGAATGAAAGAGATCCAGAGCTGTGTTAACTAGCTTGTGAGGGCAGATGACTTCCATCTAGCAAACAGTTCTTCCTGTAGTTTGGGAGCACAATGTTAGGAATTTCTATGCCAATAGGCACATGGAAAAAGACCTGAATCTCAGCTTATGAAACACTTTACTACCTCCTGCCAAACAGACAGAAGACTTCCAGAGATGTAGGGGCAAAATGATTTCTACACAAGTTTAGAAATACTTGCATGAGAGAGAGAGAAAGTAATACCGACTTCAGAATGGAATGGGTGGGATTTTGTTTTCCTTGATTCAGATTTCAGGATAAGGCAAGGAAACAAGAAGATGATCTTTGGAGTTGCCAAGCCTCCAAGACAACCAAGTTGTCTGCAAACACAGACCTGTGCTGCATCACCCGTCTTGGGCAACTGTAGTGACATGACAACACAGTCAAACAGCTTTGTAAGGTACAGAGTGATCAGATCTCCGTGGGCCACATTGTCATCACATCATTTCTGTTACCTTCTCTCTATGATACACATGTGTATATAAAAATTATGTGCATAAAACTAATCAATTACATAGCAAAGCAAGAAAATCTCTCCATTTGGGTGGGTGATCCTGCAATTTCCTCTTTTCCTGTGAAACATCTCTTGCTGGCATGTATGGCAGGCAGAACTCTGAGGTGCCGCAATACTGGCATGTTTGAGGACTGACAGCAGCAAAAGCTGCTTATGAGCTCAAGGGAAAAGCATTTACTGTACAACAAATTAACTGATGAATATTATAAACTGGAAAGATTAAAATGTACTTGATCTTCATCAAGGAGTGCAGGGACAGGATGAGGGGGAACGGTTTTCAGCTGAAGGAGGGGAGATTGAGATGAGATCTTAGGAAGAAATATTTTGCTGTGAGGGTGGGGAGGCCCTGGCACAGGTTGCCCAGAGCAGTGGTGGCTGCCCCATCCCTGGAGATGTTCAAGGCCAGTTTGGATGGGGCTTTGATCACCCTGATCCAGTGGGAGGTGTCCCTGCCCATGGCAGGGGAAGTGGAACTGGGTGGGATTTAAGGTCCCTTCCAACATGAACCATTCCATGATTCTATCATCTGTGAGCCTTTTACCCCTCACTCAATGTTCTTGGAATGCTTTCAAATCTTTCTGACTGGTATCGGTTTATCGGCAGTTGGCTGCAAGCCATGAGCCACGGTGCCAGACACAAACCCCTCAGGGGTTGGAAGAGCCTTTGAGCGGGCGTTTGGACTCTGATCCAGCCATGCTAATGACCTTGAGAAGGGACAAGCCCTAAACACTAATAATCAGGGTTTCCTAGGCCATCGGTTGCTCCCAGATGGTCATTAATCCTCAGAAAATGCGTACTGTGCCTCAGTTGTTAATGCCTAATTAACCCCATAATGGTAACACCTCTACCAGAACCACATGTTTTCTGTTCCCCCTGAAATGTATAAAAGACCCTGATACTTCTTGATCAAGGCATACGCTTTCCAAGACATGGAGCAGACTGCAGCCTATCCATTACGTTGCAATTACTGGGATACAGCTCCCTGTGGAGCAGATGACACTTTGTACAGCCGCAAGGAATGCATTAGTTGTTAAAAACCTGATGATAACAGGACTGTCTGTGCATCCCAGATCCCTGTACACAACATTTTCTTGAAGTGCTAATGCAGAGGAGGGCTGTCAGCTTTGGTAATGTTTCTTGCAAAATACGTTTTCCCAGGTCTTCCTTCAGCTGTTGCCTGTTGTGTGACTTCCCAGGATTCCTGAGAACAATGGCTGTCACTGAACCAACCAGAGCAGCAATGAGCAACTGTCATTAGAAATCACAGAATCATGGAATGGTTTGGGTTAGAAAGGACCTCGAAGCCTGTCCAGTTCCAACCTCCCTGCTATGGGCAGGGACACCTCCCATGGAATCAGAGTGCTCAAAGCCCCATCCAACCAGCCCTTGAACACCTCCAGGGATGGGGCAGCCACGGCTTCTCTGGACAACCTGGGCCAGGGCCTCCCCACCCTCACAGCAAAAGATTTCTTCCTAAGATCTCATCTCAGTCTCCCCTCTTTCAGCTGAAAACAGTTCCCCCTCCAGCTGAAAACTGTTCCCCCTCATCCTATCCCTGCACTCCCTGATCAAGAGCCCCTCTCCAGCTTTCCTGGAGCCCCTTTCACTACTGGAATGCTGCTAAGGATTTAATAATTTATTTTCTCTTCCCTAGCAGTGAGTGACTCAATTTCTCACCGCCTGCATCCGTGATGACTGCTGAGAATTCCCAGATCCTTCTGACTGTAGCACATAGTAAAGGCACTGCATCTTCACAACCTCTTATCATCAGCCCTGTGGAGGCAGGGAATATTTCAACCTCTGTTTTAGAGATAAAAAGCTAAAGAAAAGAGGGAGATTTTAATCCTCCCTTATTTTGGATGCCAAGGTCAAATAATAGAACAGATTTTTCAGAACTTGCAATAGGATATAGGGGACCGTTCTTCTGCTCCTAATGTGGGGTGGGCACCCTGGGCACCCATTACACTGTTCACCTGATGCCAAACCCTCTTGTAAATAAACTTTTCTGACTCGGGCAATTCTCCAGCATCTCTCAGCAATCCCTACCTTGTTGCTGGTCTTCCAAAACAGGTCAGCAGCCTCCCTCCCATGCTTCCTGCTGTTCTTCATCAGAGTGGGAAGCACTGTTTGACTCCACAATTTCTGACAGAAAAACATAAATTGTGTCTCTCTAAGCTACTCACTATTTGGAGCAAACATATTCAGAGAAGGAGGGAGAACTCCTAAGCATGATCTGAACTCATTAATTCTGGTCTGGATTTTGGAAGCTCACCTATGCCAGCCAAATTCCATGTCTTTTCTCTAAATCATTATTTTCTGACCCTCTTGAAAACTCTCTGTAAGAGCTGTTAAGCTTGTAGTCCACAAAGCCAGCCATATCCTGGGCTGCATCCAAAGCACTGGGACCAGCAGGGGGAAGGAGGGGATTCTGCCCCTCTGCTCTGCTCTGGAGAGACCTCACCTGCAGCCATGCATTCAGTTTTGGAGCCCTCAGCACAGGAAGGATATAGAATTGTTGGAGCAAGTTAAGTGATATCTTATCTGTATCTCCCCTCTTTCAGTTTAAAACCATTCCCCCTCATCCTGTCCCTGCACTCCCTGATCAAGAGCCCCTCCCCAGCTTTCCTGGAGCCCCCTTTAAGTACTGGAAGGCCAGCATGGATGAGACCTCTATGATTCAATGTGAAGGCTACAGCAAAGAAATAGCAACTTGCAGGTGCCAAGCTGCCACCCGCAGTGAGGAGGCCTTGGCTGAAATCTGCAGATATCTATCTCCACTCCCTCCCTTTTCCCTCCTGCCCCCCCAAGCCAGAGTAACCTGAGCATTTGTGCTAACTCATCAGCTGATTCAGCTCTTTGCTTGGGCATTTTCCATACAAATGATAGAGGTCACCTTAAGTCAGCTGTCAGGTTCACTCTGATAAAAGGCTGTTTGGAAAGCACAGAATGGAAAGCACAGAATGGAGGCATTCACAGAATCACATAATCACAGAATCACAGAATGGTTTTGGTTGGAAAAGACCTTTCAGATCATCAAGTCCAACCATCGATCCAGCTCTGCTAAGTCCTCCACTAAACCATGGCCCCAAGTACAGCATCTACTCATCTTTTAAACACCTCCAGGAATAGTGATTCAATCACCTCCCTGGGCAGCCTATTCCGATGCTTGACAATCCTTCCAGTAAAGAAATTTCTTCTAATATTCAACCTAAATCCTCCTGGAGCATCTTGAGTCTATTTCCCCTTGTCCTGTCACTGGCTATCAGAGAGAAGAGATCAACCCACACCTCACTACAACCTCCTTTCAGGCAGTTGTAGAGAGCAGTGAGGTCTCCCCTCAGCCTTCTCTTCTTCAGACTAAACAGTCCCAGCTCCCTCAGCCACTCCTCACAAAGCTTGAGCTCTAAACCCTTCACCAGCTCTGTTCCCCTTCTCTGGATGTGCTCCAGCCCCTCAATGTCTTTCTTGTAGTGAGGGGCTGAGGGGCCCAAAACTGAACACAGTACTCGAGGTGTGGCCTCACCAGCACCGAGTACAGGGGAAGGATCCCTTCTCTGCTCCTGCTAGCCACAGTGTTCCTGATCCAAGCCAGGATGCTGTTGGCCTTCTTGGCCACCTGGGCCACTGCTGGCTCATGTTCAGCTGACTATCATCAACACTCATAGGTCCTTCTCCTCCAGGCAGCTCTACAGGCACTCCTCTCCTACCCTGGAGCATTGCATGGGGTTGTTGTGGTCCTAATGCAGGACCCAGTACTTGGCCTTCTTGAACCTCATGCAATTGGCATCAGCCCATTGATGCAGCCTCTCCAGATTCCTCTATAGAGCCTCTTACCTTCAGGCAGATCAACACCCCCAACCAAGTCAGTATCATCTGCAAACTTACTTCACTCCCTTCGAGGACTGGGACTTTTTTTCATTTTTTTATTCTTTAAAATCTTACCCAGTTCCACTTCCCCTGCCATGGGCAGGGACACCTCCCACTGGATCAGGGTGCTCAAAGCCCCATCCAACCTGGCCCTGAACACCTCCAGGGATGGGGCAGCCACCACTTCCCTGGGCAATGTGTGCCAGGGCCTCCCCAGCCTAATTGTGAAGAATTTCTTCCTAATGTCTAATCTAAATCTTCCCCCTTCCAGTTTAAAGCCATTCTGCCTCGTCCTATCCCTACTTGCCCTTGTAAAAAGTCCCTCCCCAGCTTTCCTGGAGCCCCTTTCAGTACTGGGAGGCTGCTCTAAGGTCTCCCCAGACCCTTCTCTTCTCCAGGCTGAACAGCCCCAACTCTCTCAGCCTGTCCCCGTAGCAGAGGTGCTCCAGCCCTCAGATCATCTTTGTGGCCTCCTCTGGACCTGTTCCAACAGTTCCATATCTTTCCAGATGATTCCAGAACACAATGCTCCAGCTCCACCAATGCATGATCACTGCAGCCCTGGCTGCCTCTGATCTTGACATCACTGGTGATCACATCAGTGTATATCAGAGCGTATGTATCACTTCAATGACTTCACTCTGAAGTAAATCACACTCACAAACTTCTTTCCTTGGATTTTTTTTTTAATAACTAAATAATTGGAAGACTCATTTAACACCTGAACATATGATTAAGCCCATTTATAGTGATGCAAGACCTACTGGCTTTCAACAAGCAAGTGTGGAGGCATCTCTGTTCCAACACAGCTTTGTTGGCTGGGCAGGTCACTTCCACGCTGCTCTGCTGAGTCCCAGCTGTTCACCTGCATTCCCTTGGTGATGACATGTCTTCCCAGGCAGCTCTGACTGTGCAATACCAGGGTCTGTCTTTTCTGATGTTTGTTTTCCACTTCCCAATAGTTTGGATTCCCTGGCAGTTTCAGGGAGAGTTCTTGGAGCTGGTGCTGGCACCCTAGGTAAGGAGACCTAAACCGGTCTCACCCTACACATGTCTCCAAATGGGTGTCATAGCAAATGCAAGACAGATGATGAGTGGGGTTTAGCTGGAATAACAGTGAAACAAAGCAGCTCTGGCACTGGCAACAGGAATGTTAACAAACAAGAGCAAAAGGGTTTTAGGAGCATGTGCAAGGTACCCAGTGACAAAGGGAAACAAGTGAGATCCCACCACCAACTGCTGCATTTTGTAGATTTCATAGAATCTTAGAATGACCTGAGTTGGAAGGGACCCACAAGGACCATCGTGTCCAACTCCTGTCCCTGCACAGGACAACCCCAACAGTTACACCATGTGCCTGAGGGCTTCTGGAACAATGTTGGGCTTGGTGACTGCTCCCCTGGGGAGCTGTTCCAGTGCTCCACCACCCTCTGGGGAAAAAAAAAAGTTTTCCTAATGTCCAATCTAACCTTCCCCTGTCACATCTTCCTGCCAGTCCCTCAGGTCCTAATTACTGCCCAAATTCTCAGGCCACCCAATTTGCACAAAAATTGTTGTCCTCACTCTGTTGTTTTTCTTTCTTCCTACTGTAACATCAGCACAATGAAAAGAGGGAACAGGGAGTAACGTGGGAAGTGGCTGCCATGTCCCATGGAGACACAATCCAGCTCACAGGAGCTTTGAAAACATGACTATGTCCACACCATAGAATCATAGAATTGCTTGGTTGGAAAAGACCTTTGAGATATGCATGTTTATACAATTCAGTCTGACAATGGCTGTTGTTACAAACACACAAGCTCAAACAATAAACCTGACTAAATCTAATCCTCAATTTGTAGACAACTTGTAGCAAAACAGATTTCACAGAGCTTGAAAAGGCAGCCTCAGCTTTGTGCCAAAACACCCCATTCCTTTGTTTAAGGCAAGCCCCAGGCAGCATCCTCCTCAGCAAGGACCTCCCACACCTTCCTCAGGGCCTCCAGGCCACCCCCATGGGTGCACACTGGTTCTCACTGGTCCTTATATTACCCTATACACCCACCTGCAGCACCACGTCCCTCTGCAGCTGGGTACCCTAACAAGCACAAAATGCAGGGGTGGTGTCCTATAAAGATGACAGAATCATAGAGTAGAATCATAGACTTGCTTGGTTGGAAAAGACCTTTGAGGCCATCAAGTCCAACCGAACCTGTTCACTACTAAACCAGATCCTTAAGTGCTTCATCTGCCCATCTTTTGATTCCCTTCAGGGATGGGGACTCCAGCACTGCCTTGAACAGCCTCTTCCAGTGCCTGAGAACCCTTTCAGTAAAGAAATTTTTCCTAATATCCAACCTGAACCTCTCCTGACACAACTTGAGGCCATTAAGTCTCATCCCATCACCTGGAAGAAGAGACCAGCACCCTTTCAGACAGTTGTAGAGATTTCAGACATGCAGAAGCCTGAAAGGCCTGACTGTGGGTAGCACAAGGCAGCAATTCCCCCCACCTGCCCAAGGAAAGTGCTGAGGATGCATTTCAAACTCTCACGGTGATCCCATAGGGAAGCAAGTCTGGGCGGGTGAGCCCTGCTCGCCCAGCTGCTCCTGCTGAGTCAGGGACATGGAGACAAAATCCTGCAGATCATCAGCGTGCCCTGAGGTAATAAATAAATAGCTTAGGTATGGTAGCAAAGCAGGGGTCATGCAGGGAAGTGTTTGAAGTGCAAATCTGGGGAATATATTCATACAGGAGAAAGAATTATGGCAGGAGTTGAATTAAAGGTTTTGATGACAAAGCTCCAGTAAAGGAAGTTGTGGTGAGCTCCAAGTGTTTAATCCAAAGGTGAGGTTAGGCCTGTTAAAAGTTTACTGGGCAGGCTTGCAGTGTGAGGGAACAGCAGCAAAAAAGCCTGAATAGAGGAGAAATTCAACCCTGTGTGGGATTGGTGACACTGGGAACATCACCCATCTGCTGGAGAAAGAGCAAAGGGCAGCCTCAGCATCTGTTTCTCAAAACACTCTGGTTCCACTCATTCTTAGTTTACGTAGACTATAAATAGTTTAGCAGACTACTAGATACTAGAATAGAATGCTATTTAGACTCTGGAAGCAGGGAAACAAGTAGACCAAGGTATATAATTTTTCATTGAGATGTCTCTAAAGGTTCCTCACAAATCTCAAGTTTTCCAATTAACTTTCTTAGCTCTCCCTCTCACCTCAGTTCTTCTCATTGGGAAATTACAATATTAACATGTTCATGGTTCAGTCTTAGCTCTTTTCTAAATGGAATAAATGCAAGCAGCTTCATGCGAACTGTAGCCTTCTAGTTCCTCTAAGTCAAGACACCTAATTAGGCTTCCTGTGTATGTTAGTTTGTTAAAAATGTGTATGAGTCTTCTAAAAGTATGAATCCTCCTGGCTTTGCCTCACATTCCAAGACTTCGATGGGGAATCCATTCTCCTTTCTCCTTCCTGTGCTGCCACTTCAGTATTTCCTTTCTATCTTCTTCTGCCACAGCCACATGAGTTATTCAGCAAGGAGATATCCTGGCTTTTTTCTGCTGGGAAGAAGCTGTGAAGAGAAAGGTATAGAAATTATTTGTGCCAGGCTCAGGATAATGCCCTCATTCCTCTGTTGCTCTTCCCTGTTAGGTCAACAGGCAGCAGAGTCAGCTGGCAAGAGCTGTTGAAGCAAGGCCAGTTGGGAGCCTCTAGCCTGGCGCGCAGCTCCACCGACGTCCGGAGCTCAGCTTTCGGGCACAGGGGCAGATTCACTCATCTCAGGAGCCAGTTTGGGGTGGAGGGCAGCAGGTTTCTACACAGTGCTTGAGGGTAGGAAGGCTCTGCAGAGGCATCTGGACAGGCTGGGTGCATTGGCCAAGTGCTGGGTCCTGCACTTGGGACACAACAGCCACAGGCAACGCTCCAGGATTGGGGAAGAGTGGCTGGAGAGCTGCCTGGCAGAGAACAACCTGGAGGTGTTGGTTGACAGTGGCTGAACATGAACCAGCAGGAGCCCAGGTGGCCAAGGAAGCCAATGGCATTTTGGCCTATATCAGAAACGTCGTGGCCAGCAGGACCAGGGAAGTGATTGCGCTCCTGTACTCAGCATTGGTGAGCTGCACCTCAAATTCTGGGTTTAGTTTAGGGCCCCTCACTCCATTGAGGAACTGGAGGGTGCCCAAAGAAGGGGAATGGAGATGGGGAAGGGGCTGGAGCTCTGGGGTTCTGGGAGTGGCTGAGGGACCTGGGGCTATTTAGGAGAAGAGGAGTCTGAGGGGAGACCTTATAACTGTCTACAGCTACCTGAAAGGAGGTTGTAATGAGGTGGATGCTGGTCTGTTCTCCCAACTGACAGGTGATAGGACAAGAGGAATGTCAATAAGATCTTTGAAGTTGTTCAAATAAAGAACTGTTTGCAGAAATTGGCCTGTGGTTTGCCCAATTGGTGTTGCAGTGTGAGACAGATACTTCTGCTTTTGTCCTAGGTTGGGTCTGATTTCTGACATTGTCTTATTCCTAAATATATGTTTGAAGCTTGATGGTTCCAGTTGATTTACTTGATGTTTTTTGATGTTTGTTTCTTTACATGGAATTATATTGTCAAGTATTGGAACAGGCTGCCCAGGGAAGTGGTGGAGTCCCCATCCGTAGAGGGTTTAAAAGCCACGTGGATGTGGTGCTTAGGGACATGGTTTAGTGGCTGGAGTTGGCAGTGTTGGCTTTGGGTTGGACTCAATGATCTTAATGGTCTTTTCCAACCTAAATGATTCCGTTATTCTCCACTTGGAATAAATTGCCTTTTTGAAGATGTTACACAGCAGTTAATCAGCTGGCCAAGTATAACATTTGGTTTACTCTCCACAAATTGTCTTCAGGGAGCAATTACCTGCCCATCTGCAGAGGGCCTACAGCAGTAGGAGTACAATATTCAGTGCTAGCAGGTAAAGACAAGGCTGTTGGATTTAGAAATGTTGTGAGTGGCACTGCAGTGCACCAGGAACCATGCACAGCAGGTTCAAAGAAGAGATTTCCAGGTGACTGAAATCCAGTCCCTTGCACTGAGCTGAGCAGGAGAAGACAGGAGGCAAGAAGAGCTCAGGAAGATAGGAAAGACACAGAGGCTGCAAGAACAAAACATATGAAATATGAAATACATATATTTCATATAATTCGTATATGAAATATATAAGAAATACTGATAAACGGTGTACTCTTAAAAACTAATAGCTACAATGATATTAAAAATACAGCTAGTTTCAGTGCAGTGACAAATAGGTGGAGGATCTTTTTCAAGCATGACAGATCTGGGATATGTGTGGGATACCTGCACGGAAGGTGTGCTTAGGTGGAAACAGAAGAATGCTGCTTATGTTCTTGTCATTATATGTAATATGAGTTTGAATTTATTATTGTGCTTTCTCAGTGGACTTTCTTATTGTAATGATGGGCTGTAATTACTGTATAATTTACAACCACTAATATATACAAGAACTGCAGGTATTTCAGTCCAGAATAAGACCATTAACATTTGCTTTATTTGTGCTACAGGTTGAATGATGTTACCTATATAATAGTGTGGATTTCTTCCTGTCAGGGTAGCAGTTCTTTGGATGTGGTTTCACACCAGGCTGTCTCTGGCTTCCATTTCTTCCCCTCCAACTACAAGAGGGAATAGTTTTCAGCTGAAAGACAGGAAATTGAGATGAGATCTTAGGAAGAAATGTTTTCCTGTTAGGGTGAGGAGACCCTGGCACAGGTTGCCCAGAGAAGTCATGGATGCCTCATTGCTGGAGGTGTTCAAGCCCAGGTTTGATGGGGCTTTGACCACTCTGATCCCATGGAGGTATCCCTGCCCATTGGCAGGGGGGGGAAACTGGATGGACTTTGAGGTTCTTTCCAGCCCAAACCTCTTTATGATTCTGTGGAAACCCAAATTTGTCCCTGCCAAAGTATATTCTACATTTCTGTGTGTATACATGTTACTCCCCTGTAGGTGACCTTTGGAACCTGGAACCCCTGAGTTATAATAGGAAAATGAAGATGGAACAAAAGAAAAAGAGAGAAATAGGATTGCAATGTTCCACTTGGTTATACTGGTGCCCCCCTCTGCGTGAGCTCTTGTTTTGCTTCAGTTTAAACATATGCCTAAATGATTTATCTAAAATGAAACAGGATTGGTTTAAATCCAAATAAGGGTGTGTTTGCCTCATTAAAGGAAAGTGAGCAATAGCAGCTCATTTACTGCTTGTCAATCAGATGTGCAAAGATAATTTACAAGGGAACATTTTCAGCTGAGTGAAGCACAAACAGGGTCCTTTACTCCAGCTCAGCTGAGAAGAGGCAAACGCTGGCATAGGTTGCCCAGGGAGGCAGTGGAGGCCCCACACCTGGAAACATTCCAGGCCAGGTTGGATGGGGCTCTGAGCAACCTGATCCAGTGGGAGGTGTCCCTGCCCATGGCAGGGGGCTGGAACTGGATGAGCTTTGATGCTTACCAAGAGGTAAACCACTTGGGATGAGCTGGCCTTACCTACAGGAGAGGCTTCCCCAAGGGAATGGGACCAAGGAAGAAAGACGCTGCCAAGCAAGAGGGCACAGCACGGTGTAGAGAAGCTCTAGGTGGCTCTGAGGGAGGTGCCAGGCTTGCAGTGCAGGGGCGGGGAAGAGGAGAAAACAGGGAGATGTTTGAGGGGGTGGAAAAAATTCTCCCTTCCTCGCTGGCTTGTTGCTGCTTTGCAGAGTCATGCACTATCCTGAGCAACTGCTCCCTGCTGCACCGAGCAGGTGGAGTGCCAGACATGCCGTGAGTTGGATCCTCTGGCCATTCCTCCTTCACGGATCCTGGCAGTGGGCCATCTGCTTATCAGACCCACTAGGGTCAAGCAGCAATCCCCGTGGTTGTACGCTCTCAAATCCAGCCCAGGCATTCCGTCAAATGTCCAACATTAAATCTCTTTCTCATGATGCTTTAGACATCTTAAGAATTCAGTTTTGCGACAAACGTCTCTTAATTCCTCTGTTCATTTCTTGCATGTAGATGTCAACTCCAGCAGCTTTCTGCCAGGAACCCACCAAACTGTTGAAAAATATTTTCAAGCCACTTGAACCTTTCAGGTTGTTATTTTGATGCACAGTTTGTTTAAGAACAGTCACTGCCATACCTTACCCAAACATCTAGCCAGTCCCAGAGTGTTCCTACCTCTAAAGTAATTTTTTTCTTACAGAGAAAACAAGAGTAGGGATTGGAGATTGCTCACCAGGGTGTCTTATGGCTACTTCAGGACCTGTTTAAAGATGTTTTATTCTGATGTCCACTATAGCTGAGCTGTACACAAATGCAGTGGATAAAGGAAAATGAAACAATGATGTCATGTCCCACCTTATTTTGGTACACTTGAACTAACCAAAGCAAGATATAAAAAAAAAAGTGGTTTTAAGGATGCTCATGGTTGCAGTCATCCCAATTTTAGGCACAGGTTAGGTTGTCTTTCCACGTTATTTCAGCAAAATCATAGAATCATTAAGGTTGTAAAAGACCTCTAAGGTGATCTAGTTCAAACGTCAGCCCAACACCACCGTGCCCACTAACCAGTGTCCCAAAGCTCCACAGCTACACGTTTTTTTAACCCTTCCACGGAAGGAGACTCCATCACATCCCTGGGCAGCCTCTCCCAATGCTTCACCATTATGAGAAAATGAAGATGATTGTGCCTGTAGATACCTGCCCATTTTGCAGTGTTGGCTTTGAGTGCCTCCGTCCTTTGGGATTTGGATTCAGGCTAAATAAAACTGGCGTTGCAGGGCTTTGCCTTTGGTGGGGTATTTCCACCAGGGAAATATTTTTCTGTGGGTTAACTTGCACAAGAAGAAACATTATCCAACTTTATTTCAATATGCAGGTTAAGGGAGCTCCAGGAAAGCTGGGGAAGATCTCTTGATCAGGGAGTGCAGGGATGGGACAAAGGGGAAAAGAAAGCTGAAAGAGGGGAGATTGAGATGAGACCTTGGGGAGAAATGTTTTCCTGTGAGGGTGGGGAGGCCCTGGCATGGGTTGCCCAGAGCAGTGGTGGCTGCCCCATCCCTGGAGGTGTTTAGGGTCAGGTTGGATGGGCTTTGAGCCCCCTGATCCAGTGGGAGGTGTCCCTGCCTGTGGCAGGGGGTGGGACTGGATGGGCTTTGAGGTCCTTTCCAACGTGAACCATTCTGTGGCTTTGTGTTGTCTGTGTGCGTGGCTGCCGCCGGCTCTCTCCCGCTCAGCACCCTTTCACTCGGCTCCTCCCGGCTCCCCCTGACGTCCCGCGGGGTGTGTGCGGGGGCTGCATTCTCTGCCGCCATCCCTCCCCTCCCACGGGGCGCGGGCTCCGCCCGGCAGGGGGCGCTGCCCTCCCCCCCCCCCCGCAGGGGGCGCTGCCCGCCCGGCAGGGGGCGATGCCGCCCGCCGCGGTGCACGCCGGGAGTTGTAGTCCCCAGGGCCGCGCCCAGCACGGGGCGGGCGGGGGGGGAGGACTACAACTCCCATCGCTCCGCGCGGCGCCGGGCCGGCCGTTCCTTTTGAATGATTGCGCTGCGCCCGGGGCGAGCCGGCGGCGGGCGGGGACGCGCGGCGCGGCGGATGGCAGCCCTGGCGGGTTCCCCCGGGTAGCAGCGGGAGCGCCCCGTGGCCCCGCCGGGAGCCCCCCCCGGCGATGTCGGCGGCCGCGGAGGAGGAGGAGTACGCGCGGCTGGTGATGGAGTCGGAACCCGAGTGGCTGCGCGGCGAGGTGCGGCGGCTGTGCCAGGAGCTGGGCGAGACCACCCGCGAGAAGATCCAGGCGGCCGAGTACGGGCTGGCCGTGCTGGAGGAGAAGCAGCAGCTCAAGCAGCAGTACGAGGAGCTGGAGCTCGAGTACGAGACCGTGCGCGCAGAGATGGAGCAGCTCAAGGAGGTGCGGGGGGGGGCGGCACTCGGGGAGCCCAGGGGGTGGTGCAATGAGGGGTCTCGGGAATCCCGGGGGTCTCGGGATGCTGAGGGCAACCCGCTGGATTGCGAGGATGAGGAGAAGGGGGCGACTTAGGGAGGGTGGGAGAGAACGAGGGGGCAGCTCCGAGCCCGGGGGTCCCGGTGGGGTCGGGGGTCCCGGTGGGGTCGGGGGTCCCGGTGGGGTCGGGGGTCCCGGTGGGGCGATGTGTTCGTGTCCTCCCCGCCGCCCCCCACCTGCATTGGGCTGGATTGGGAAGAGGAGGGGAAGCAGGATTAGGAGGGAGGGTGTGGGAGTGGGGATGCTCGGGATGCTGCGGGCAGCCCCCCCACCCCGCAGCATTAGAAGGAGGGGGATGAGCAGGAGGCGCTGGTGGGAAGGGGGGGGGGTTAGGGCGGGTGGGAGCGGGGCTGGGGGCTGCTCCGGAGGCGGTGGGGTGGTGGTCTCGGTGGTGGCAGGAGGGGCAGCATCCCTGCAGAGCCTGGGGAGGGGGTGGCCAGGGCCCAGCGCTGCTGCAGGCGGTCTTGGACCTTTCCTCCTCCCCAGTGACAGCGCTCGGGGACATCGCCTCTGCGCTTCAGGCAAGAAGAAGGACAAAAAAAAAAGGCTGTTCTTCCGTGCATGGGAGGGGAAAGGGTTGTCCTTCGACCCCGCAGCGAGGGGCGGCTGTCACCGAGCCGCCTTTGTGTGCGCAGGATCGGAAAGAAACCGCACAGCGGGCTCAGCTCACACAGTGCTGCTTTGGTGCAGTTCCCTCTGGCTGGCCTGGGTTTTTTTGTCTTTAAAGAATGCTTCAGCTGAGGTGTGAGCGTGCAGTTAAGGCTTGTGTGAAGAAATGCTCTTGTCTTAGGTCCAGATTCTTCTTGTGAGAGCTCCTCTGCAGCTCTGCGGTGCAGTAAGGTTTGTCAGGAGAGATGTTCTTGTCTTAGGTCAAAGTTCTTCTCGTGCAAACTCCTCTGCAGGTCTGTGCCACATGGAAACTGCTGCCCAGGAGTGGGTGCACAGCATGGCACTGGCTGGCCAGGATGCACAGACACATGGCCCTGGCATGGCATACTCATGGGAACCAGAGTGTCTGGAGCAACTGAGGGAGTTGGGGTTGTTTAGTGTGAAGAAGAGGAGGCTCAGGGGAGACCTCATTGCTCTCTACAACTCCCTAAAAGGAGGTTGTAGTCGGGCAGGGGTTGGTCTCTTCTCTCAGGTGACCAGTGACAGAACTAGAGGGCATGGACTCAAGCTTCGTCAGGGAAAGTTTAGGCTTGATGTGAGGAAAAAGTTCTTCACTGAAAGGGTGATTGGCCATTGGAATGGGCACCCAGGGAGGGGGTGGAGTCACCGACCCTGGAGATGTTTAAGGGGAGACTGGATGAGGCACTGAGTGCCATGGGTTAGATGATGGGTTGGTGTTAGTGTTGGTGTTGGGTTATAGGTTGGACTTGATGATCTCAGAGGTCCTTTCCAACCTAATGATGCTGTGATACTGTGTGTCTCCCTGCACCCCTGGGTGTTTTGGTGACTGTGTCTGTGCAAGCCCTGTGCTGCTTCTTGACTGATTTAGACCTTGGGTAGTGTAAGATCTGATACAGCCAAGAGGTGAGTATGTGATGGTTGGTCTTGATCTTAGAAGTCTGATCCAACCTTAGTGATTCTCTGATTCTATATGTGGTTTTATTTGACCAGTGCAAACTGTATCTGATGGATCTTTGGTTTGGCTCATTCAGTTGGAAAGGGATTTGAAATAATATCAAAATACGCTCTTTCAAGGGAAAGTAAATAACTCGTAAATGGACCGCCACAAATTCAGCCTGTGAATGTCTTCCCTTCCTGCACCCTTCCATCCCTTCCTGCATGTGTGTCTTTTGGACTTGTAAATAAAACTTTCTTCTGCTTTTGTTATGTTAAACAAGCATAAGGAAAAGAGGTTAACTGCTCTGAATTACATGGCTGTAAACTTAACTAAATATGCAAGCTGAGCTGCTATAACCAAAGCCACTTGAGCCCAAGATGGTAGTGGAGTTGCTGCCTGGAAGTCAAGGATAGAGGCAGTCTGGAAAAGAAGGTGCAGGTGGTAAAGCTGTGCTAAGAGAAGAGCCAAGCCAGTAAAGCTGTTTGGTGGGTGGGATGGGAACCATGGCATGGAGAGTGAAGGGACTGGCCCAGCCTCACTCAGCAAGCCAACGCCTGACCCGTGGGTGGACGCCAGGTTGCCTCGGTCACAGGTAGTGCATTATTCACCAAGTTTTGGATTTCGGATTGAAAAAGCCTTTAAGACAAGTTCTTTTAGGGTTGTAACACTTCAGAAGCTTGTGAAAGAGATGTAAAAAAAAAAAAAAAACAAACCCAGAAATCGTCAGGATCAGCAATGATTCACTCCTTTTTGCTTTTAACATTCCAAAGGATTTGCTTTGTGTGTGCATGTCCTGATGTAATTAAGTGAAGACCTGGGAGGCAAACAATGCTGGGAACAGCTTAAGGACTCCACTAGTTTGCCTATGCAGGGGAAGAGTGTTGGTCTTCTGGCTTTCTTGTGATGTTGCGGAGGGATCTGGTCTGCATTAGGTCTTGTAAGCCTTTAGCAGATGCATAAAGTGTACTTTCAGAGGAGTCTGTCTTCCTTGATCTTGATGCAAGCTCTTGCTTTTCCCAGGTGCAGCTGGAGGAGCTGTGCATGCAGGATTGCCACACAGCATGCTGACCAAGGGAGGGGATTGTCCCACTCTGCTCTGCACTGGGTGCAGTTCTGGGCTCCACGGGATAAAAAGGATCTAAAGCTACTGCAGAGTTTCCAGGGGAGGGCATGGAGTTGGTGAAGGGTTTAAAGGGTAAGCCATGTGAGGAGCAGCTGAAGTCACTTAGTCTGGGCTTGGAGAAGAGGAGACCTCGTCGTGGTCTACAGCTTCCTAACAAGGGGAGGAGGAGCAGGCACTGAGCTCTTATCTCTCGTGAGCAAAGACAGGACCTGAGGGAATGGCAGGAAGATGTGCAGGGGAGGGTTAGGTTGGACATCAGGAAAACATTCTTCACCCAGAGGGTGGTGGAGCTCTGGAACAGGTTTGTAGGGAAGAAGTCAAGGTACCCTCAGCCACACAGTGTCAGTGTTGGGGTTGTCCTGTACAGGGACAGGCACTGGACTCAATGATCCTTGTGGGTCACTTCCAACTCATGACATTCTATGATTCCACCTTGGATTACTTGGGATTGCTCTTGGGGAAGACATGGGACTATGGTGACAACCTCCTGGCTAGCACAGGAGTGCTTTCCGTCTCTTGCTTCTTACCTGTAACTTCATGCAGTGTTTTACAATATTGAAATTCTTGTATCTAAACCTGGATTTGTTGTTTTCTGCTACATCTGGAAACCTCAGCAGCACAAGACCATATTATGCTGGATGCTGTGCAACCACACAGCAGAGTTTCCTGTTCTGCTGGTTGTTGCAGATTAATTTGTTTGATGTTATGAAGCATTCTGTATCATGCCCCTGTTCTTATCGTGGGTAAACGGGCTCGGAGCGTGGGAACTTAGTAATACAGTTTGTTGAAAGTACAGGCTTTTCTGCTGCAGTCATCAGATCTTCCATAGCTTTCAGGACAGGTTCTTGTACCTGTCCCGCATCCTTGATTTTGGCAGCATTTCATAGCCTTAACCTCTACGGTTTTATCCCTTTGGTGAGTGAAGATGGCATCAGAGCTGTGTGTATATCCCAGGTTTGTGATGCAGGTCCTGGTAAAGCTGGGGATCTCTCCTGTCCCAACACTGAGGCTCCACACCGACCTCTCTTTAGTCTGTGTCCTGGGTAAATTGTTGACCCTTACCTGTGTTTGGCCTTTCACCTGCTTGCATGCTGGTGTGTCTTTTATGGTCATTTGTGCTGCATTTCTTCTACCATTTTCATTTGAGAGAGCTAAGTTTAAATACAGATTGTTTGCCCAGGTAAAATTATTAATTATTTTGAGCCTCACCTTTGCATTTGTGGAAGAGAATTGATTTCAAACTCTTACTGAGTGTTATAGATAAACAACACAGGTTTCCCTAGTTCAGAGAAGTAAGTGACTGGTTTCTTGTGTAAAATACAACATTGCATTTTATGCATTTAAGTTTTATTGGGGTTTCCCCCCAGGAGATGAAGTAGTAACAAGTTGTTTCTGTAGGCTGTGTTCAGCTGTGATGTGGCCCTTTGTGTGTGGTGATGCTAATTGTATAAATGACACGGCTGCCCACCTGCCTGGGCTGAGGTTTCCCTACGTACGAGGAAGATCCGTAGGATCAGCTCTTTGTGTGCTCCAGCTCACAAAAGTAAATGTCTGGGGGTTCAATTCTTGTCATTCTGGTGATTGCTAGGGGAATGTGGCATGGAAGGTTAGCTTGAGAAAGGAGTTATCTGCTGTCTTGAGTGCTTGGAGCTGCTTTTGAGAGGTCAGATTTATAACTGTTAGCTCTGTTGTGAAAGTGACTGCTGTCCAGAGCTGCTCAGGTGGGTGTGTTGTGGTGGTGGCAGACTTGTGTGTACATCTCTTGGAAAACATGGGCATTATAATATGAATTATTTATTTCTGTAATTATCTAACAGTATGCAGGTGAGCTGAAAGTCTGAAAGCACATCACAGTTAATGTGGTGTATGTGGTTTTATATGGTTTGTAAGGGAGATGGGAGGAAAAAAGCCTGCAGGACGAGTGGCAATTTGTACGTGATTCCTTGTTTATCTGTAGGGTGGCAGTGTCTCTGGTTTTCTGTTTCTTGCCTTTATGGATTGCATATTGACTTTATGCCATGACATGGATCCTCTGTAGAGGACTCCAGGGGAGACCTGGAAGCTGGTTTTTTTTGAAAGAAACATTCTGACAACTCCTTGCTGCTTCATTCGCCACGAAACTGAAGCGGGGTGTGCGCTGCAGTTGAGGAGCTGCGTCCTGGGCTGTGAGATTTGTGCAGTTGATTTGGATGTTCTGTATGCTGTCTGTGGTCACTGAGGGATTTGGATGTTCTGCACAGGTGTAGGTACAGTATCTGTGATCAGTGGTGGAAGTTTTGCCTTGCTCAGTTCACTTATGGATCTAACAGTTAATTGGATACTTCATCCAGGCTGGTTTAATGTTTTAACTGTGCCCTTCGAAAGCAAAGGCAAGATTGTTCCCTTTCCTTGTACCTTACATAGTGCTGTGCACAGGGTTACTGAAGTGCTTTTCATCACTGGATTTATCTACTTCTAAAGCATTTTACCAGTGCTGTACTGCTGTTCTCATTCTGTGTGTAAAACATAAAGGCAAAAAGGGAAGAAAAAGCAGGGCTAAAGTCACCTAAAAGCTGGTTGCACAAGAGGGTTAATTTGTCTGTGCTTGTCCTTCAGTGCTGGGTTGACCAGGCTTTTCCATTTGATTGTGGTCAATACTGATGTTCAGTAGTCCTAAGTCTGCAGCCTCCTTCTAACACATATTTAGGTGTAATACCTATTTCTGTTGAAAAGGAAGGACCTTAATGGTGTTAGAGGTTGCCTCCAGTGCTGTTAAAACCAAAGAGTTTAATGCACAAAATAGAGGGAAATGTGTTTTGAACTAGACCAGCTTATTAAAAATTTAATTCTGATATGCATGTGTAAATCTAGAATCAGAAAAGTAGATTACAAGTGGATGTTGGGGAACTGATAACAGTTTTGCACATATTGCTGGAAAATATCTGTGCTTGTGTGTCCCTGTCTTATGGATGTGATGGTAGTTGTTACTTGGACTCCACCTGCCACACTTGAAATGTACGAAGAGACTATAATTGCTGTGTCTAGTGTAAAATCAGACTGAAAACTGTGGCTGGGATAAGCAAAATATTCCTGTGTATACTAAGCTGCTTATATTCTGATAAATCACAGTTGGTTTACGTTAAGAGTAGAGCCACCTGTAGTTTTAATCTGATGTCTGCAGTAGCACAGACACTGGTTCTCTGTTCTGGAAAAGGTGCTTTTCTTACATATCCTTGTTTTGGAAAAATCAAAGTCTGAGAAGTTAACATTGCATTTTTTTCTACTGTACTGGTAATAGTAGCCTGGAAGGCTTCATGTTGCTAACTTCATTTCCTTTGCCAGTATTATTTAAACTGCTTTTCTTAAAATCAAAACAATAACATTTGTAAAGTGCTGATTTCAGATTATTTTCTTGTGAAAGTGCTGAATTTTTTTTTTGGGGGGTGGGGGAGGGCTTTTTCCTTCATGTGGAAACAAAATATTAACGCACAGACACCCCACATCCCGCCCGTGCCCCAGAGCAGTGGTTTTCCCATAGCTGCTGTGGTCTCAGCTGGGAGCTGGGGCTTGGTGGTGTGTGATGGTTTATTTATGTTTTGTGATGCTTGTCTGTACTGTGGCCTGGATTGAGGACTGGCCCTGCCAGCAAATACTAGATAATTTGTTTCTAAATTTTCTACATTAGATTAAACCCAAGTTTTACCACTGGTAGTGCCATTCACTACATAATTTTTTGCTGGCAGTGTGGCAGCACTGGGAGTTTGCAGTCCTGGTGGAAGAGATATGGTGAGCGGCCCTGTGGAACTAAGCCACATTGCCCTCTTTTATTCTTTTTCTTCTTTTTGGTTAGGAAATTTCTTTTTATTTTCATATTGGATCTATCCCCCCACATGACAGATGTGCTGCACGTGGCTGCACACGTACCACAGCAGCGGTGAACAAGAAATGAGACAAGCATCTTCAGGCAGTCTTGGGGCTGAGCTCACCGGTAAAACCACAGCCCACGCAGCGTGTTTGGGTCCTTCATCTGATGGCTGGGAATTAGCAGTCCTGGGGATGTTGGAGTGGCAACAGTGTTGTTGTCAGGCTGTAGAATCATAGAATCACCTGGTTGGAAAAGACCTTTGAGATCATCATGTCCAACTGTCCACTACCATATCCCTGAGAAACTTGTCTACCCATCTTTTAAACACCTCCAGGGATGGTGACCCAACCTCCTCCCTGGGCAGCTGTTCAGTGCCTGACCACCCTTTCGGTGAAGAACATCCCCTGCCACAACTTGTGTCACCTGGGGGAACAGACCAACGCCCACCTTGCTGCAACCTCCTTTCAGGTAGTTGTAGACAGTGATGTGGTGTCCCCTCAGCTTCCTCTTCTCCCAAGTGACAGGTAGTTGTGGCAGGGGTCTGTGCAGGTATGTAGTCTCTCTTGCAAAGGTTTTTGTCTTTGCCTGAGTACACTGTTCCTGTGAAACTCATATTTGGCATCCTTCAGAGACTCAAATTTGGTGTTTTTCAGTGTGCAGTCCTGGATGAGGGCACTTTAGAGGTGAGGCTCTGCATGTGAGATGGAGGGCTGGAGCACAGCGAGGGAATCAGGCAGTCTCACTGGAAGAAACACCACCTCAGCTGCTGCCTGCTGGCAGCCTCCCTCAACAGGTACTGCAGGGAGAAGATTCCTTCAAAGCAGTATCGCTGAGGGCTTGAGTGTCAACCTGGAGGGCTTCCAATGACACTGCCATGTGGGTGGCAGCCTGGTGTTTGTGCATCCCTGTGCAGAATTTTGTGCAGCTCCTGACATGGCAGACATCCTGCCTGGAAAAGGGCTCTCTCAGACCTACACTCATTAATATCTTTGTGCACTGGAGGGGTTCATGCAGCTTTTCTGCAGTGACACTCATGGCTGACTCATTCCGAATCACAATTCTTACTTGCCATCTCAGCATCTTGCTGCAACAAAGTTCCAGGGGAGTTAATACCCAGTTTATCCCTTTGAATTTAGGACCAGGTTTTCTTCTGGAAGAAAATCCTAATGGTTTGGAAAATTGCCTGTGTTCCCTTGGAGGGGTGCAGGTGGGAATACCAGTTCTGGGGGCTGTTGTGCTGCCCTGGAGTTAATGGATTCCCCACTTCCTCTCTTGCTTTGCTGTGTGTGAGGTTGTGACTAATCTGTAGCAGCAAGGGGCCATAAGATGACTTCCAGAGGGTGATGCATCCTCCAGGCATTCATTTGCTTTCTTTCTCTGCTTTTGGCAGACTGCGCAGAATTGTTTGTTCAGTTCTGGTAACCCAGCAACGGCGGAATATAACATGGGTTTGAAATATGATCTGCAAATCCTTAGCAGAGGGAAGTGACATAAATAAACCTTGTCATCCCAATGAATGCAGGAGCCTCCATTTCAGACCCAGCCGAAGTTTGAGGTGAAATAGCTGCAGAACTGGGACTTTTTTCTAATTTTCCCTGTCCTCCAGCTCTTGTCTTCTTTCTTTCCACCTCCTGCTTTCTTCCCCCTCCTCCCTCCCCAGCTGCTTTCCCTGCTCTGACTGGAATACCCAGCAGGCAGTGGAGTCTGCCTCCACATCCCAGTGTATGCCATGCTTGCCCCATGGTCAATAGTCACTTTGGAGTGGGTGGACGGGACCTCCCAGAAGAGACTGCTAAAAAGTGGATCCCTCTTGCCCATAAAACCGATGGGTTTGACACTGGGGCTCTGGGGAAGGCTCTGGACACCCACATAGTGTCCTGAGGGTCCTTTATGTGGAAAACTGCTTGGCTTTGGGGTCTACGTGCGTGGGCATGAGCTAACTGGGAGTGTTTGGCCCAAACGTAGTCGAAGTGTGTTGTGAGCATGGATATGGTTTCTCTGCAGCCCTGTGGCTGTGTTTGGCACTTGGGAGTAGCTGTGCCATATTAGTACCTACACAACTCAAATGATGTATCTGGTGTGTGTGGCACTCGCCCTGCATGGCCCAGCCTTCGCAGAATGCCAAGGTCCTTACTTCTTTGGTCTTCACCCACGAATTGCTGCCAAGGCGCGGTCCGGGTCTTGGCGAGCTTGGAGTGGAGCTGAGTGCTGTGTTGTAGACAGCGAGGTAGCATTGTGGCCCAATCATGAGGAAGCCTCTCTGCATGTCCTGTCTGCCAGTCATCTGGCCCCATGGTTCAGCTCTGGCTCCGAGGAAGAGAAGCAAATTGACCTGATGGATGAATAATCGTATTTCCTCAGTGTTGCTGTAAACCGAAAAGACATCTGACCTGCTAAAATCAGAGATATTTTATTGCTTCCTACACACAGAGAGTTTGTTACATCCAATTGTAGTCTTTGTCCAAGGTCAATATCCTTTGTGTTTTCATGGAATCACAGAAGCATGGAATGGTTTGGGTTGGAAGGGACCTCAAAGTCTGTCCAGTTCCAACCCCCTACCATGGGCAGGGGCACCTTCCAGGATCATGTAGCATCTGCCCTCAGCTTTGGCACATTCTAGCAAAAGAGGAAAGATTATTTGGCCAAAACATACTTCTCTAAATAAATGTTGGTCTCTGATTTAGCTGTAATCATTCAGCAGTGGTCCTGATTTAAACTTGTGTCTGGCACAGTTTAATCCAGTACTGTTCTGAGCATTGCAACTATGTGAATCAAGGCTCTGGTTTGACTCACATCTTGGTTCACTGTGTCCAACAGCTGTGCAAGCAATTCTACTTGGCTCTGTTTTGTTGATGCTTTCATAACCTGTTTGTTTTTAACCAAGAAGTGGTTAAAATCAAATATTCTAGGCTTTTAAAATCAGGTAATTATTTTTCACATAAAGAACCTCTCTTGAAGTGAGGAACAGGGATTGATCTATTCATTCATTTCCAGCTCAGATTTTCTACTGCTCCCTTCAAATTCATATAAATGTACATTATTTAACAGTAATGTCAATAATGGTGAGGCTTGACCTGTGACAGGTGTCATTTTTCCCTTGATCAAATACAAATCTTCAATGTGATTTTTTTTTTTCCCTTCAACTTTATTCTTTGACATTTCTCATTGCGAAAATCCATTTTACGCATTCTGTAACTGTTTTCATCCTGTCAGTCAGTGCTAAGATGTTCTCCCACGTCTTACAGCTCCAGTAGGGTTTAAAGAAGAATTTACATTACAAATACAGCAACGTTACTGTGATGAAATTTATAAGAAGATGCAACCTTTGTGCACCCTATGAAGTGTCGGTACCCGTAAGAAGGCTTTTGTCCTCTAGAGAAATACTCCGGTTTTCTTCTCTCCCAATTATAATGGAAGGATAAGCTTTGTGATCTTAAATAAATGTGACTGCTCTAGTTTTTGTCAACAGTCTTTCTGGCCCTTGATAACAATATGGATGGTGGTTTCTAAATGTGAATGGTTGGTTGGTTTTCAAGAAGAATGAGATCCTGTGATGTCAAAATCTGTCTTATGTGTACATAACAAGTCAGCCTGATGTGGATTTGGGATCTACAGTGTGCTGCATATCTACATGGAATTTGCATTTAAGTACTGTAAATGAGTTAACTTCAAGTGCATGAAAACCAGAGCATTTTGTTAAGCTCTGGCAGGCTGGTGTGGTGTTGCTTGTGTGTTTGTGTGGTATTGTATGTTTATGTGGAGCCTTTCTTTCCCAAGGGAAAGGAGAAGAATAGGTACAGTAGATTGCAATTTCAGGTATTAAGTTGGGCTTATTTTCAGTCTTGCCTTGCAATTTTTTTCATGGTTTCATAGAATGTTGTGAGTTGGAAGGGACCCACAAATATCATTGAATCCAGCTCCTGTCCCTGCACAGGACTACCCCAACATTCACGCCACGTGTCTGAGGGCGCTGGCCAAAGGATTCTGGAGTATTGTCAGGTTTGGTACCGTGACTGCTTCCCTGGAGAGTTGTTCTGCAGCTCCATCTCCCTCTGGGGGAAGAACCTTTTACTAACCTCCAACCTAACCCTCCCCTGGCACATCTTCCTGCCATTCCCTTCAGTCCTGTCATTGGTCACCAGAGAAGAAATTGGCACCTGCTCCTCCTCCCCGTGTGAGGAAGCTGCAGAGCACGATGAGGTGTCTCCTCAGCCTCCTCTTCTCCAGGCTGAGCAGACCAAGTGACTGCAGCCTTCACCTCTAAACCCTTCCCCAACTCCGTGCCCTCCTCTGGACACTCTCCAGTAGCTTTAGATGTTTTTTCACCCTGTGGCCCCAGAACTGCCCCCAGTGCTCAAGGTGGGGCTGCCCCAGTGCGGAGCAGAGCGGGACAATCGCCTCCCTCTCCCGGCTGGCGATGCCAACCAGAACCCACAGACCCTTTCTGCAGGGCTGCTCTCCAGCCTCGTCCTCCCCAGGCTGTCTGTATATCCAGGGTTGCTGTTTCCCAGGTTTCCATGTGTATCTTTAAGAGTTTTACTTTAAATCCAAACTTCTCTTGTTTTCCTGCCTTTGGTTTTGGCACACATTTCTGGATCTTTCAACCTGCTTGTGTTGGGATACAGTGGTCTTTCCCTGCTGGCATTTTTGTGATCAGAAACATTTCAGGTGGGTGGGAAGGCACTTACCTGCCTTACATCAACTCACATTAACTGCAAAAGTTACGTAGATCCGACGAGGACAGAATTGTAATTTCCTTTTCCTAATTAGCACGATCCCTCTAACATCTGGTTATTCAGAAAATATCCCATCAGACTTAAGCAGGAGCACAGACTGGCCCAGTATGACTTTGTTTCATAGATGAGTTTTGGCTTTCTTGACAGAAAAACTAATTGAAGTGAGAAGGACTGAAGAAAACATTGGGGCCTCTTTTCTGCTGTGTGCTGTGGGGTCACCTGGGATGTGTTGGGATCTGTGCAGCAACAGGCAAGGGGTGGCTGGCTGGGGTAAGCTGCCCTGGGAGCCTCAAGTGCAGCTTCTCATAGGCAGCACCCTGGATTTGCATGCTGCCTGTTCATTGTCAGTGTTGCCAGTCCTAAATGCCAAGATAACAGGAATTGTGACTTTTAAAGAAATCATGCCTATGTTTTTTTGAAGTGAGGATAAATCATAGAATCATCCTTACATCTGAACAGCAGATTTATTTTCCACTTAGAATCACAGAACCACGGAACGATTTGGGTTGGAAGGGACCTCAAAGTCCATCCAGTTCCAACCTCCCTGCCATGGGCAGGGACACCTCCCACCAGATCAGGGTGCTCAAAGTCCCATCCAGCCTGGCTTTGAGCACCTCCAGGGATGGAGCAGCCACGGCTTCTCTGGGCAACCTCTGCCAAGGCCTCCCCACCCTCGCAGGAAAACATTTCTCCCGAAGATCTCATCTCAATCTCCCCTCTTTTAGCTGAAAACCATTCCCCCTCATCCTATCCCTGCACTCCCTGATCAAGAGCCCCTCCCCAGCTTTCCTGGAGCCCCTTTCAGTACTGGGAGGCTGCTCTGAGGTCTCCCCAGAGCCTTCTCTTCTCCAGGCTGAACAACCCCAAATTCCTTGGCCTGTCCTCAAATAGTATGTGTTCCAGCCCTCAGATCACCTTCATGGTGCCCTCTGGACTTGCTCTAGCAGATCCATGTCCTGAAGGAAGGAATTGAGAGTTAGGTTGACTTGTTTCTTCTGTGCACCCGTAGAGGCTAGAAAGTATCTAAGCTTCCCGCACATTTTCCCCTTCTCCTTTCCCAAAGAGGACAAATTGCCTGAATTCAGTAGTTGGAGTTTAAATGCCAAACAATTTTAAGAGCTCTGAAGCAATTTTGTATTTGCACATCCAAAGTGTTAACAGAGCATCTGATCTTATACAAATGTGTGCACAGAATGGTGCCTTTCCCTCTCCAGCTGCCTGGGTTTCCATGGGCGTTCAGGGCTGTGCTTCCAGAGAGCCTTTGCCACAGCTTCTGTAAAACCAGCCAAAAAGTAGAGTCTCTGTTCTGCTCTCACTACCTGCCAAATGGGAGATTGAATGGGAATGCAGACAGGCCCTGTAACCTAATGGCCTGGCCTGCAATGACTGTTCCTCCCCACCAACAGGGAAATGATGTGCTGGCATTTCTGTGGAGCTGTGCCTCGGAGTTTGGTGAAAGAGTGGAGTTTGGTGAGACACCCTCGTCAGTACTTGGATCTTGTTCTGCAGTTGCAGCACCAGATTTTTGTCTCGTTTTTCTCCGTTATAATAAGTGAGCTGGGAATGTTTTATGGGCAGGAAATGGGAATGGCTTTTTTGTGAGCACAGCTGTTTTGAATAAAACCTCATGGAATTGGAATAGCTCATTTGCTTTTTGAAACAGGAGACGTAGTTTTTAAATTGTCTTCTTCCATCTTTAGTTTACAGCATTACAAGTTCCCTTCAAGGATTTTTCCCTCATTAAATGTGAAAGTAAATTGAAGAAAAGGGATTTTAGATTTTGTACTTTACTGCTTTAAATTAACATTCATTCTTTCTGCAAAGAAGAAGGTGTCTCTGCCCCTGGCAAGGGGTTTGGAATTTGATGGTCTTTAAGGTCCCTTCCAACCAAGGTCCCAAACCATTTTATTATTAAATTCTGTTTAGGGTTTGAATTTCCAATTCTTTTTACCCTTGTTGAGGAAGGAAATACGTCCTGAAACTCCAAAAATCTGTTTTCAAGTAAAACTTAGCGTTCTTAAGCAATTGTTGATAAAACTCCCTTAAATACAGCCCAGGGGATTACGCTTTCTCTCACATTTATGCTACAGTACAGGCAATTAGATGTGGAGTGGATGAACTTGACTAATTTAATGTGACCGTGGTGAACTGCATTGAGGAATCTCTTTGAACACATCAAGCCGAACTGTAAACACAGATTTCCCTGTGCTGCACAGCAAACACAGTCTAGGTTTCTCTATTGCCTTGGAAGTCAGTAAAGCACAGATGTGTAGGAAATATCTTGTAATAGGAGACAGCTACTTGTATTTTTATTCCTTACTTTCAATTCATATGCACATTTGGCAAGTTTTAGCATATTGAGAAGACTGACAAAGCTAGTGTCTTTCTTTTTTTGCATATAATAGCTAAACACAAGAAGGAAAGACCTTCAGTCTGCTTCTTTTTTTTTAGGAATGTAGTTTGAAGGATGTTTCTGATCATTTACTTTTCAATATTCATCATGTAAGGATGTGTAAATCATTCTCTTCTGCACATTTTGGCAGCTGCTAGCCGAGTGTGGGGTAGGCAGAGCAAAACTGGGATATGAGCTGGAAACTTTAAACGCTGTTTACACCAAGCATTATCAAAACACTCCCCATGCCTGCCCCAGCAGTGTCTTCTGCAGAGACCTCCTTCCTGGAGCTCTGCTGGTGGAGGGCACAGCAGCCTTTGCTGATACCTTCACTTTCTCTTTCTTTTTTCTTCCTCCCCCTTGGTCTTCTGAAGTTACGGAAAAGGTGTTGTGTCTGCTTCCCAAATAGACTTTCCTGGAGAGTTTCATTGGATGTATGGAGTGATTTCTGAGGGCATCTTTCTTCAATGGGGGAATAGAGCTGCCTCTCTCCTTCCCTGGCTCCTGGTCATTCCATGCTTGCCATGGATGAAAGTTTGGACCTTTTGTTCAGATCCCTGCTGATTACAATGGCTGAATTCAGTCTCCTAATTTAATATGCATCTCTGGTAATTCAGTTTGCTCTTAAAATTCCTTTGTGTTCAGAAGATGAAAGGGAATGCATGGACAAGACAGCAGATATTTTCTGTAGTTTTCTCAAATGGTGCTGTTCCCCTCACCCTGCTGCCTGTCCCTGTCTATATTGTGCACTCAAGAGCCACAGTCTTCGTGGCTGTGGAAAGGGAGTTTCCAAGGCTGGGGGTAAGTAAAGCTGGACAGGCTGAACACTGGGGTGGGGGCAGGTAGGTCTGGAGCTCCCCACAGGCACAAGGAGGTGCAGTGGCTTGATTCCACAGCCTCCAGCAGGCTCCAGCTGCCTCCTCTCTGCAGCCACCCGTTCATCTGCAAAACCCCCAGGGCTTTGGGTTCGTGGTGTGGCTATTGCTGATTGTGAAATCGCTGCAGTTGAAGAGCAGAGCACTTTGTGTGACCTTTATAAAGTTCTCCTCTTTCTGTTCATGGAAGATTTTTGCTATAAGTTCTTCAAAAATGAAGGTGTAGAGTAAAATAAAAAATACTAGGGCTTTTAGTTGACATTTAGTGTTGCTAATCTGTTACAAACCTGTTTTATTTTCCTTAAAATGTTAGCAATTGCCTTGTGTGACTTAATTTCAGTTGTGCACGTGTGCCATGTTTAGTCTTGCATGGGCTTATTTATATCATGAATAGTACATGGTGATTTCTCTATTCACTACATTAATATTATTGCAATGCCAGGTGTACAAAAATATGCATAGTTTAAAATGAAAATCATAGAACTGTGGAATGGCTTGGGTTGGAAGTCAAAGTCCATTTCCAATCCCCCCCCAAGGCAGGGACACCTTCCAATGGATCAGGGTGTTCAAAGCTCTAGACAACCTGGCCTTGAACACCTCCAGGGATGGGGCAGGCACCACCTCTCTGGACAACCTGTGCCAGGGCCTTCCCACCCTCACAGGAAAACATTACTTCATCTTCCCCTCTTTCAACTTGAAATGCTAAGTCTTGGCTCGGGCTGCTTTGTCTACAGCATAGTTAGCAGAAGGAATGTTGTTCTGCCCCGGGACAGGCAGCGTCCAGGCGATTGAGCTGTCTGTCTCCTGACTATCTCTGAATACCAGCTAACTTGAAAGGGGAGTTCATCTTTGCAGCACAGATGGGTTTGTCAGCAGTGGGGCACCAGTAGCAATCCTATGGATGTGAATGACCTTTAAGGGTCCCTTCCAACCCAGACCATTCTATGATTTGCATGCAGATGGCTTGCTGCTGGGTGTCTTTCCTTGATCCAGTGGTAAGCCTACTGGGTGCTGTGATGGTGAGGAGAGTGGGCATTCCACTGGGAAGCTGCCACACAACAGTGGATAGCTGGGTTATAGACAGCAATGAGAGACTGTACTTTGTGTGTGAGAAAAAGTGAGGCTCAAATTGTGCTGGTTTTGGGCTGGGGTTGCTGGACAGGGCTCAAGATGTGCTGATCAGGAGCAGCCACTGGCAGCAGTGTGTGTGTGGGCACTGGGCTCTCCTGGCTCTTGGGTGCAGTTGGAGGGTTGGACTCTTTAACATCTGCCAGCTCCTGCCTGCAGCTTTGTCAGCACCACATTGCAGCTGTGGTCAGCCCAGACACAACCAGCGACGTGCAGGGCAGCTATTTCTGTGTAGTTTTTTCAGGAGTAATCAGTACTTTTTTCTTTTCATGAGCGCAGCCGATGTTCTCACCTGGGCTCACAGGAGAGGAAACTATTTAAAGGTGTGCTGAAGCCAAAATATCCAAACTAATCCCTAGGAAATGAGACCGCTCACAGTTAATTGGCTAAATTAGAGATGTGTTTGGGGAGCAGGGCTGTTTTAAAACATTTTACCCTCCCCCACTGGTTACAATGAGGTCTTGTTCTAAGATCCTTCAGTAATCTTAGAAATATTTTAAGAGCATGTTTGAGTCATTTGGAACAAATCCAGCCATGGAGTTGTTTTGCTCTAGCCTGTAGTGTGTTTGTGTTGCTGCAGAACAGTCCATGAGAACTTAAGACTGAACCATGGCACATCCATAAGTAACCACAAACACAATGTGCCAGGTTTAACTTCTTTTCTGTTTTTCTTCTTTGCCCATAGGTTTTGGAGCCTCTGTCTTTGGAGGTGTGTGAAACCCAACCAGACAATGTCCTGAGCAACCTGCTGTAGATTGCATGAGGTGCTCTCCAGAGGGCCCTTCCAGTCCTAACTGTTCTACAATTCTGTTACCCTGCTGCACTTTATATATATATATATGTGTGTGGTTTTTGCTATATATATATGGGGGTTGCATGCTGTGCTTTTTACCATGCTCCATAGCTTGAGATACAGTTCTAAAATATGAACTTGTGTTTATGGTGTGTCCCCCTGACTGCAGCTGTTTTTAGGCAGTGAATACATGCTGAAGGATTGAGTAGCTGGATCTAGATTTTAGCACGTACGTGAGAGGTTTGTCTGTGTTTCAGGAGGGCTGAAGGAATGCCCACTGCCCTGACACTTGCAGCATTACCTCTTAGGAAAGGAATACAGAGATGGACTGTCTTCTGTCAGTGTCCAGCCTTTCACAGGCTTTATATTAGTAGCTTTTTTCTGCATGTAGATTTTTGCAGTGATTCTTTGAATCCCTGTCATGTTCAAGAGGTTTGAAGCCCTCCTCTCACCCCTGCATGTATTCTGCATCGTTCTACACTTTTTTGTTGCAAATGGCTCTTCAACTCCTAGAATGGTGTGCAAGAATTATGTTCACCTTTAACTTTGGTGGGGTTCTGGGATGGGAAAAAATCCTGTATTTCAGGATTAATTTTAACCCAAGTGAGCCATGATTGATGATGCTTTCCTGTTCTCCTGGATCCCCAGTGGCAAATTGGAAGGAACTTCTGTCTGGCCAGCTGAGTCAGGCTCAAAGTATGTATCTGAGCTTATGACTCCTCCTTTCTGAATTTTGGGAGGTTTTAGGGAAGATGAGAGAGCCTCTGAGGGCTGGGATGTACCTCTTGTATCAGGGCTGCTGGGACAGTGGACTTGAACATCTGGACTGGAAGTTTTGAGGAAAACTTTCCCCCCAAGAGCGTTCTGTATTTGAGTCTCTCATGGATCAGTGCTAGGGTAGGGAGAGTGTAGCTTTCCAGACAGTCTCATGTTTGAGATGCCCCTCGCCCCACTAATCAATCAGCTTGATCTTATTCTCACTGTGTAAGGGAACAAGGAAGAGAAATATCTCTAAAGATTCCTTATTGCCTACTCGTTTGACTCAGGAAAGAGGTAGAAACGTGTCCAGAGGAGGGCAGCGAGGCTGAGAAAGGGTCTGGAGCACAAGTCATATGAGGAATGGCTGAGGCACCTGGGGCTTTCAGTCTGCAGAAGAGGAGGCTGAGGGGAGACCTCATTGCTCTGTGCAGCTCCCTAAAAGGAGGTCGTGGTGAGGTGGGTACTGGTCTCTTCAACTAAGTAACAAGTGATAGGAGGAGAGGAAGTGGCCTCAAGTTGTGCCAGGGGAGGTTTAGAGTGGATATGAGGAAAAATTCCTTTACTGACAGGCTGGTGAAGCATTGGCAGAGGATGCCCAGGGCAGTGGTGGAGTCTCCATCCCTGGAGGGGTTCAAAATACATATGGCCATGGCACTTTGGGACGTGGTTTATTAGGCACAGTGGTGTTGTGTTGATGATTAGACCTGATGGTGTTAGAGATCTTTTCCAGCCTTAACAATTTTATGATTCTGTGATTCTAAACCAAAGAGGAATACAGTGAGGTATGTGTTGACAGAGCTGCTAATATCTGCAATTACATCTGTATGGAGTGAAAGCCCTGTGGATTTACAAGAGCTGCTACACTGTTTGTTCTAATCTAGCCTGTGTGGCCGAGAGCCCTAAGATATAAATGAGTTATTGGGACTGAAGCAAGTAGCCCCTTTTAGTGTGACACAAAGCCTGCTAACATCAGAATTGGTCTGGTGTTCCCTCTGACCTCCCCCTTGTTAGGCTGGGTGGGAGCATAGTAAGGCATTGATTCCTTTTGTGCTCCTCAGCATGTGAGACTGCAGCTGGGGAATGTCTCTTGGAATTTGGCTCATCCCGGGGAGGCTTTTGGAGCTGGCAAAACCCCTGTGAGGTGTCTTGCCTCCTTTTAAGGTTCTTGGTGAGAGGCGGACCCAAGGACTCTACCAATAACCATGGTCTCCTGTGCCTTGTGGTCGGTGTGGTGGTGTGTGCAGCCTTTTTTTCACAACAGGCTGTCCTATGCTTACTCACAATAGGCCTGAAGTAGCACCGAGGCTGACACTGTATTTCTATGTGCACTTCACAAGGAATGTGTTTTCTCATCTTACCACTGTTCTCTGTGCAGTGACATCTCCACAGAAAGGGACTAATTGGTGGAAGTATTTCTCTTGCCCTAGGCTTCTCCATTTGCTGCACAGTACCATGCTGTGTCAGTCATGTGTTAGCTTTGTCTTACTGCACATACTGTGAGGCTTTGTGTGAAGAATCTGGCCTTAATCCTTAGTGGGCACTGCTGTATGAGGGAATAGAGCCTCCACGAGGTGTGCCAGTTCCTGCAGCTTAGAGTTTTTTCTCTTGTCTCTTGCTTCAGGGAGGCTCTAAAGCTCAATTTTCCTTGTAAAAGATTACCAGAGCTATCCAGAACAGCCCGGTATATGGTGTCTATGTGCACGGGAGTCATGGACTGTCCTGAGCTGGAAGGGACACACAAGGATCATCGAGTCCAACTCCTGTCCCTGCACAGCACAGTGCTCTCCAGTGCACAGGCTTGGATTCTTGCTTCCTCTTCTCTGGTGAGGCTCCACCTTGCATATTGTGTTCAGTTTTCAGCACCACAGTAGAAAAAAGACATCAAACTACTGGAGAGTGTCCAGAGGAGGCCATGAAGCTGAAGGGTCTAGAGGAGATATCATATGAGGAGAGGCTGAAGTCACTTGGTCTGTTCAGCCTGGAGAGGAGGAGACTGAGGGAGGGCCTCATAGCCCTCTACTGTTTCCTCACAAGGGAAGGAGGAGGAGCAGGCACTGAGCTCTTCTCTCTGGTGAGCAATAGGAATGGAGTGAATGAAAGGAAGATGTGCCAGGGGAGTGTTAGGACAGGCTGGGAGAGTTGGGGTTGTTCAGCCTGGAGAAGAGAAGGCTCCAGGGAGACCTTAGAGCAGCCTCCCAGTACTAAAAGGGGGTCCAGGAAAGCTGGGGAGGGGCTCTTGATCAAGGAGTGCAGGGATGGGACCAGGGGGAACGGTTTTCAGCTGCAAGAGGGGAGATTGAGATGAGATCTTGGGAAGGAATGTTTTGCTGTGAGGGTGGGGAGGCCCTGGCCCAGGTTGCCCAGAGCAGTGGTGGCTGCCCCATCCCTGGAGGTGTTCAAGGCCAGGTTGGCTGGGGCTTTAAGCCCCCTGATCCCGTGGGAGGTGTCCCTGCCCATGGCAGGGGCTTGGAACTGATGTGTTTTGATGTCTCCACAAACCATTCAGTATTCTGTATCTGGGGGCTGTTTTCCTTTGAGGAAGACACGTTGACTCTGTCTGCATGTCGTGCATCTCTTAGCACATTGCATCTTATCTGTAGTTAGATACTTTCAGTCCTCTGTTGGCAGTGACTTCAGCATCCATGTAATTGCATTGGAACATATGGGATCACTTAGCATTTGGTGCTGGGGAGAGTGGCAGAGCAGTGATCTGAAAGGTCTTTTCCAAGCTAAATGATTCTGTGAATTTCCTTAATCCGTGTGCCAAGAAAGTGGTTCTTGGCGATGGGTTTGTTCAGTCAGATAACATTGCACAAGTGCTCTGAATATGTAACTGCAAAAATGTATTCCTCATCAAAAACCAAACCCAGGCAAGCAAAAATCCCACTGCTATTTGCTCCTCTGAAGTGTCTCCCAAGGCATTTTTGAGTGTGATGCCAGGCTGCTTGTGTTGAAGGGAACTGAAGTATTTAGGGAGGAGTGCCCTGGGCAAATGACGCAGTTGCTCCAGCCAGGTATTGTTCTCAAATAATCCACAGTATTTTGAACTGCTATGTGCTTACTTGTTGAAACTGAAGTTGGATCATCCACTTTCTCTTCTGTAGCTCCTGCCACAGCTGGAGGCAAGAAGCAGGCTGCTGGTGTACATGGAAGCCAGACAAAAAGGGCAGCTCTCACATACTGGTGTATTTAAACCAGTGTTGTTTCTTGTCCTGGCTAGTGTGATTCCCCTGTCATATGTAAAGACTCAGACTGAAATAATGTCTTTATTTTCAACTTGTGTCTCTGACAGTTACTGGTTCGCTGGATTTGTTGATGTGTGATTTTTAAGCTGTGGTTGTTTATTGATCTTTATCTTGGAAATCAGCATGGGAGACAAAACTTTAGCCTTAGGCTGAGAAGTGTGAAGGGCATGAGGGGAGCTGGCAGCCCATTCGTATCTGAAGGGCAGTGTGATCCAGCAGCTATGGGCTCACCTCTCTTCTTCCCACTCCTCTTCCTCCTGCTCTTGGTTTTACTCCCTCAGTTTCCTCCAGAACTCCCTTGCAGTCTCTGCTGTGCTGGTTCTCTTGACCTCCCTGCTGTCACTGTTACTCTGTGCCACACTATCTTGACTGTCTTTTATCTTCTCCCATGGACACACGCTCTTTGCTTCCTCCTTACAAGATTTGCTTTCTCCCTTTACACTGGTCGTTCTCGTGGCTCTCATCTAACCAGTCCTTCCCTGACAATTTCCTTCTCCAGTTTGTGCCCTCCTTGCTGCAGAGCCTCATTCTCTCCTCCCTGGTTCCCAGCATCTTTGCGTGGCTCAGCCGGCTGGGCAGCAGCAGCATCTTTCAGGCCTGAGTCTGAAAGAATACCAGGCACGGTTAAGAAGTGCAGGGAGAGGAGGTTTAACTGTGGCTTAAGGCCTTCTCTATTCATATAAATTACTACTGGGTTGAGTTAAACTGTGCAGCAGGCTCAAGGATGTCCTATAGCAGCCTATATTTGGATTATTCCAGTTTATTGTTGGAGCACAAATATAAGACTGGGTTTAGTGCTGCAGCAAAATCTGTTTGAACAATAATTAAAGTTTCCTGTCCCCCATTCTGGGAGAGAATTAGGATTGCTCAAAATTAGATGACATTTGCAACAGCCTCCTGAGTGGCTGTGAGCTACTGGGTGTTGGCAGGGATCTGGCAATCCTACACCTGAAGCATGTTGTGCATCTGCTCTGCCAGAGCTCTCGCTGCCTGAAATACAGCCCGGTGCCTGTCACCCTGTCCCCAGGGAATGGTGAAGCAGCACAGTGAGCCAAGGTGTGCAGGAGGTGCCATTGCTGCCCTCCAGACTGACACCGACGTGAGGAAATGGGCATCTCCCTGGTACAGAATCCCTGCTAGTGCTGGGCTCGGCCTGGTGGCTTATTTACAGCTGAACCCTTTGAAAGGCAGCTCCTCCTTGTGCTTTGTGGGAGACTCTGTGCCTCTCAGCACTGCAGACTCTTCCTGATTTGTGCCTGAGTTTGTGTCTTCCTTAGAGTGCTGTTGCCTCTACAGAGGTGCCAACAGCCATGCCAACTGCCCCTCACCTCCCTCCCTCACCCCCCTGGGTCCTGGTAGCCCATGCTGGCCACCCTGGCTAGTCTGGGGCTGGCTACTAGGGACAGCCTAGGGTGGCCACCTTGGCTGGCTGCTGGGGACAGCCCAGGGTTGCTCTCTGCTTCTGTCCGTGGAGCTGTTGCTGGCTGGTTGGAGGCTTTGCAGGATAAAGGCTTTTCATTGCTGCCTCTGTCTGCCAACTCCTATTGCAATTAAAGGGTAATCTTTTCTAAATGGTACTAAATTAAGGCTAAATCCCTCCCTCATGCCACATAAGAGGATAAACTTAGGTTTTCTAAAAACAGCTTATTGTTTGGGCCACTGCCCAACCGGCCTGTACAACAATGGGCTGGATTATTTGTCCATGAGAGGACTCAAACTTTTTGGTCAGTCTATCCGTGTAGATCCTGCTCAGAAATTCCCTTGGGGGATGTGGAGAAGGTCAGTTACTGCTTCCTTGTACTGTGTTTGGTCTGAAACATGGGTGAAGTGTTTGGAGTCCCTACCCTGGCTGCTGTGGTGTCACTTACCCAGGACCATGCGAGGTGGGTCCGCGCTGGCAGCCATCGGCTCGTTGGCCCCTGGCTCTGCGTGGTGTGAACCTCTGTCAAAAGGCACACTCGTGGCAGCATGGGGCAGTTTGGTTTGGACAAGGCAACTGTGTGCATGAAACAGATTCTGAAATTATTGTCATTTGACACACAGCTACTGCCACAACACAGTCAGTGAAGAGGAGGGGTAAATTTTGACCTCTCTTCTGTGATTGCTGATCTAGATTGGTAAACCTGATATTGCAGCTGATTTCACCCTCAGGGAAAGGAGGAGACAGCCTTAGAATCACTTAGAAACACTGGGCTTTAATGGCTCTTTTTAGGTGAACTATAGAAAATCATAGAATCATGAAATGGTTTGGTTTGGAAAGGACCTCAAAGCCCATCCAGTTCCAACCCCCCTGCCATGAGCAGGAAAACCTCACACTGGATCGGGTGCTCGAAGCCCTGTCCAACCTGGCCTTGAACACCTGCAGGGATGGGGCAGACACAACTTCCCTGGGCAACCTGGGCCAGGGCCTCCCTACCCTCATAATGAAGAATTTCTTCCTAAAGTCTATTCTGAATCTTCCCTCTTCCAGTTTAAAACCATTCTCCCTCATCATATCACTACTTGCCCTTGGAAAAAGTCCCTCCCCAGCTTTCCTGGAGCCCCTTTCAGTACTGGAAGGCTGCTCTAATGCCTCCCCCAAGCATTTTCATCAGCGTGGCTGTGTGGCAACCCCTTCAGCTTTGCAGATGTTCGGTTCCCAGGATGGGGGATGCCTGTTAAAGATCTGCATCTCCAAACAGAGACCCTTCACGAGGGTGCAGCCCGCTCTGAATCCTCGCTACAGAGAACAGCTGCAAACTAAAACCCACCTGTAAACTAGTAAACACGTACTGACTCAAGTTCTGGACACGCTTTTAGTAGGAACATAATGCAGGACAGGCTGAGACAGTTGGGGTTGTTCAGCCTGGAGAAGAGAAGGCTCCAGGGATACCTTTGAGCAGGTTGGATGGGGCTTTGAGCACCCTGATCCAGTGGGAGGGTTTGGAACTATGTGGGCTTTGAGGTCCCTTCCAACCCAAACCACTCCATGATTCTAAAAGCAGCCTTTGAATTAGGCCTTCCTGCAGTTAAAATGAAGTTCCCTCGTATGCCCAAATCCTGAATAAAATTTCCTGTATGCACTTCTGCTGGAGTTGATAATGGCATTTGTTTCTGTTCAGTGGGTATGGCAGCCAGTGAGATCCCTGCTGAGGAATGTAAACATCCTTCCTACTGCTCTGCATTGCTGCAGTCCTGCCCTGCTGAAATCAGGGATATGAGGATCTTCTGAGCACAGAAAAATTAAATAAGAGAAGGAAAAATACTTCCTTTTTGTTTTTAAACAGTACTTTGCAATCACTTCATTAGTACTGCTTAAAAAGAGAGCATCTGAACTGATCCCTCACCATTGGGTTTCTGTGTTTGCCGTTCTGTCTCGTGGTGTTCACAAGCAGTTTGGGTCCTGCTCCTTGTGGTGTATATTTAGTGTTTATCACAGGTGTATTTGTTGTTTGCCATGCACAGCACAGAGTTCTGTAGTGGGTGTGTGATCCTACCAGATCAGCCTAAGTAGCACTTCGTACCCAGGCTTACAGCTGGAAGCCATTGACTGCGGAGCAAGGCAGCAAAATGAGATGCTCATCTCCTGGAATGATGAAGCAGATGTAATTATTATAAAATCTGTTTGGAGGGGGAAGAAAATCAGTTCACTAGGTGTATGTATGACATCTCAGTGTTCTTAGCTGGACATTAATTCTTTAATGAAATGCAAGATCTATTTATGTTTTGACTTGGCTATAAAGAGATGGATTCCACCAGCTATTTTAGGAGTGCTGTCTGTGAGATAATTTCCAAGCCTCCAAAGTTCAGAGTTTTGATTTATTGCCTTTTATTTCTGAGTGTCTGGAGCTTTGGAATAAAGTAACAACATAGCCCATTCGGGTGTCTGGTCTTGATAATCTTGAACGGATTGTTAAATCTTGATCCAATCCTCTGGAATGGTTTTGCAGCTTCTGACTGTGTAGAATCTGTCAGGTGTGAACACCTTTCTTGATCTCCATTGCATCCTTTGTAGCCCTGGCACAGGTTGCCCAGGGAAGTGGTGGCTGCCCCATCCCTGGAGGTGTTCAAGGCCATGTTGGATGGGGCTTTGGGCAGTCTGATCCGGTGGGTGGTGTCCCTGCCCATGGCAGGGGGGTGGAACTGGATGAGCTTTGAGGTCCCTTCCAACCTGAACCACCCCATTATTCTATCATTCCTTGGTTGTTCACTTGTATTCTCCTTTCTCCACCCTGGTTTGTTTCCGACAGCATGTTCCTGAGGCTCAGGCAGCATCAAATGGCACAGGCTTTAGTGTGTTAATGCAATCCCTTTGGGTCAGGCCATCCTGCTGTGCTGTTGGGGAAGAGGACTGCAGTGGGGAGGCTGCCTCTGGGCTATATTTGGCTGCTGATCTCACTGTGGTCCAGGCATCCTGTGTGCAGAGCACAAGCTGGACATTGTCCATCGCGAGTGACTTCACATGGCTTCAGCTTTGCTTTGCAGCAGCTCTGTGCTAGCACAGATTCACTTGTGTTAGCAGTGGCAGGGCTTTTGTGTGAGCATGTGAGACTCAAGCCTTGTGAGGAGGGCTCTGTGCTTTGGAGGTAATGGAGGAACTGAGAATTCATACAACTCTTTCTGTGTTATGTTTAGGTGTAATTGAAGAAAAACAAGCTGGCCAAAGGGGCTGCAAAATGTGACACAGTTTTGATTGTTTGGAGAGTCCTGATTTCAGGAGTGCTTAGATTTAAACACAAGGGTAGCTGGAAGTCTGGTAAGTGCCAAAGGATTGGCACTTTTAATGGGAATCTGTAACACCCAGCAGCAGGATCTCTGCATTCACAGCTGGTGAGGGGCAGTTTTTTGTAATTCCAAACATGATTGTTATTAAAATCATGAAGAGCTGAAGAATGAGGACTTTGACTTGATGAATTTCTCCTTAGCACTGACCACAGAAAGAAATCAACATCTATATTGAGGGAGGCTTCCTGGGTGTGTTTAAGTTGTCTTACTAAAACCAGCAATGGTACAAAAAAGTGGCAAGAAATCACTTCCAGAATGGCATATTTTCGGATCTGGGAAAGATTTCAAATGTACTGACTGCTTGTTTCTTTCTGTCATACAAGCTGTGTAACATGTATGCAGGTGAGGGATCTCTTCTGATACGGGCTATTTTCTATAATTGTTTTTATCACTCTAAATCTTTACCCTCTTCTACTTATATTCCTCTAAATGAAAGCAGAACTTTAGCCCTTGGTGTAGAATTTAGGGCAAGTAGTGGGAACAGGAAAGACTTCCTTCTACAGTTGCATTTTTGAGCCAGCATTTATGGCTGGGAATGGCAAGAATGGTATTTGTCAATAGTTGACTACGAAGATCCTTAAATTGCTCCTGTGACCCTTTGGAGTAACTGAGATGGCAGATGCCTTTCCCACCCCATGACACACCCAGTTAAAGCGTGGCTCTGGCATCCCTTAGGAATTCAAAGAGAAGGAAAACAGACTGTTCAGGCTTTAAAGACCTCAGGTTTTGTTTGGGCATGTCAGGGTGGTTGATGTTATGGATTCCTTATGTTCTGGCTTCACATGGAATTTGGTGGCTCCTTTTGATGCCATGACAAGTTGAAGTGCTGAAGCCTTGATGCTGAGGAATTAAGAGAATGGGTTTGTGTTAATGTTGATCCTATCAATGTATGCAAGAATCTTGGTGTTCTAAACAATTCTTTGCAATTCTACAGAATTGCAGTTATTTGTTATAACTGAAGAACCCATGGTTGATGAGAAAAGCTGGAAGATTGGGGTTTTTGTGGTTGCCTGTTGATAGCAGGAGCTAAGCCACCTCTTGCTGTTTGGTGCCAAATGCAGATGTCTGTGTTCTTCAAGTGGGGTCTGTGATAGTCTGAGGTCTGTACATAAGGGAGGTGGGTACCTGGTTATTGCTCCTCAGGAATGGAAAATATCTCCTGGAAAGCAGGTACCTGGAAGTACAGTGATCATGTATCTACAAAACTGAGGAGAATGATGAGAGACTATATAATGATTTTTTTTTATCAAATGTGTAGCATAGAATCACGAAATGGTTTGGGCTGGAAGGGACCTCAAAGCCCATCCAGTTATGACTGCCCCCCTGCCATGACCATGGACACCTCCCACTTGATCAGGTTGCTCAAGACCCCATTCAACCTGGCTTTGAACACTTCCAGGGATGGAGCAGCCCCAGCTTCTCTGGGCAACCTGTGCCAGGGCCTCCCCACCCTCATTGTGAAGAATTTATTCCTGACATCTAATTTAAATTTCCCCCCTTCCAGTTTAAAGCTGTTCCTCCTTGTCCCATCACTCCAAGCCCTTGTAAAAAGTCCCTCCCCAGCTTTCCTGTAGCCCATTTCAGGTACTGGAAGACCTTGTGTCTCTCTGGAGCCTTCTCTTTTCCAGGCTGAGCAATGACAGCTCTCAGAATGATTATTGACTTTCTGGCTGTTCCAAGGAACAGCTCAGGGGCATAAAAAGCAGCAGGAATCTTTCTAATTATAGTAATTGCAGAGGTCTCTAATTATTAAAACAATACACCACTTGAAACAATCTACACAAAGGTGCCAGAGCAGCCTTTGGTGGTATCAGATTGGGCTGTGAAGGCTGAGTTTGCTCATAGGGTGGAAAACGAAAATGAAATTAAATCGTGAGAAGTATGAGCAATGTTTGAAGAGGAGGCACTTGCTTTGCTGCTGAAAGTGGTGGCCTGAAAACTGACAATTTAGGACTTCAAATGCATAGTAATCCATTCTGTAATAGCAAAACCTTTGATGCAATCCCTGTGGGCACTGTGGATGCTGCTTAGAGAAGGTTTGAACAATGGGGTGGGATTGATGATTGCTTCAGCACATGCGTGACTGTGTACAGCTCTGTCTTTTGTGCTTTCCATTTTAAAAAAAACTCATATTCTTTCCATCTGCCAGTGAGACTTGCAAGTGCTGTTTCTTTATTTTGATAGGCATTCTGCTCTGCCATCAGCTGCTGTAACCCAGAGGAGGCTGGGTAAAAATAGCTAGTGGTGTGTTCGGGATGCGATGGGGCTATTTCCTCATCGCCTGTGACCAGTGGGGAGGGAGGTGGCTGTAATGAGAGCTTTGGCTTCCTGTTTGCCAGGGCTGATGTAAGGCACCAGTTCTCTCTTCCCCAATCGTAAAAATCACAGAATCGTAGAATGGTTTGGATTGGAAGGAACCTCAAAACCATCCAGTTCCAACCCCCTGCTATGGGCAGGGACACCTCCCATTGGATCAGGGGGCGCAAAGCCCCATCCAACCTGGCCTGGAACACCTCCAGGGATGGGGCAGCCACCACTGCTCTGGGCAACCTGAGCCAGGGCCTCCCCATCCTCACACAAAAATATTTCTTCCGAGGATCTCATCTCAATCTCCCCTCTTTCAGATCAAAACTGTTCCCTTTGTCCTATCTCTGCACTCCCTGATCAAGAGCCCCTCCCCAGCTTTCCTGGAGCCCCTTCCCTTTCCTCCAGAAAGTGTCTCCTGGGGTTGTGTAGATTGAAATGCAGTTGTCTTCCTGTTTTGTTTCACTCACGGAAGGAGCCTGCCCTGAGCTGTTTCCGACAGAGGGATCAGTAGCAGCTCAGCAGACGAGCGCGGCGGCGAGTGTCCCAGCAGCACCGCCTCGCCGCCGCCAGACTCTGCTCCGGCGCTGGCTTTCCCGTGCAGTGGTGCACACCAGTGGCTCAGCTGGGTGTGCTGTCGCAGTGCACAGTTGCTGTCTGATTGTGGAAGTTGTGTGAAGAGGAAAATGTTGGGGTATTCTTAACCCTCTCTCCTTGCTTTTCAATTCAAAGCTTAAAAGAAAGGCCCCAGTGCTGTCTGTGTCTAATATGTTGTTAAACCATTTGCAGACACGATGGGCAGCAGTGAGTGGATGTGAATAACTGTGTTTTCCAGGGGGAAGCCTGGCTGTAGGCTGCGAGCAAGAAATGTGACATGGAATTGAGAGGCTCCTCTGGAGTTTATTGTGAGCGCTGTACTAGCTTGGGCACAAAAGATTGTGCAGCTGTGGTGGGATTAAATTTTCTGGACCTTTGCCTTTTGCTGTAGCCCCTCTCAGTACTGGGAGGCTGCTCTAAGCTCTCCCCACAGCCTTCTCTTCTCCAGGCTGAACAAACCCAGCTCTCTCAGCCTGTCCTCAGAGCTGTTCCATCTCTCTCATCATCTCCATGGCCTCCCAACATGTCCTTCCTGTGCTCAGGTGTCCAGAACTGAGTGCAGGGCTCCAGATGAGGTCTCACCAGAGCAGAGCAGAGGGGTAGAATCCCCTCCCTCCCCTTGCTGGTCCCACTGCTTTGGATGCAGCCCAGGACACCGTTGGCTTTCTGGGCTGCAAGCGCACATTGCCGGCTCTTGTTGAGCTTCTCATGCCCCAGCACCCCAAGTCCTTCTCCTCAAGCCTGCTCCAAATCCATTCTCTGCCCAGCCTGGAATTGTGCTTGGGGTTGGAAGGAGGCTCCTAACACTGTGTTCTGTGCATGTGGGAGGTGCTGTGGTTATCAATAATTGAAGAGTGAATAGAAGCTGTGTCTCCTCATCCCTAAAAGCTCAGACTTGCTCCCAGTTTAAAAAACTGTCTCTTCAGCTCTCTAATGGCTGGGTTGGCGCAGCAGAGGTGAGGGAGAGGTTAAGTTGAATTTTTTGGGACTGGGTGCTGAGCCAGGAAGCAGTTCTTGCAGCATTGGCTTAAATTCTTGGTCGACCTTGTAGAACTCCACAATTAAACATGAGTTGCTTAAGTGGGTTGTGTTTGTATTTAGTCAGCATTCTTTCAAGTGTGAGAATGAAGTGTTGTATCTTCTGTTTTGTTTTTATGCTAATGTCATAGAAAAGTAGTTCATAATATTGCAGCAACCTCTCAGTTGTTAAGTTAATCCATCACGTACAAGCACATTCAGCAGGCTTTTACAGGAGTAGGTGAAGAGCCTGATACCCCAAATTTCTGCAATGTCACTTTGTCCTCTCACAGTTGCAGTCTGTTAGCTAACAGACCCCTAAGGACAGGGGAGTTCTGCCACAGGGTTGTGTGCTGTGATGCTCTGGAAGGACGAATCCTGGTCCATGTTCTTGACCCTGCCAACTGAAACTACAACATCTTATAGAAAGACAGTCTAGAATTGTTTTTTGTATTAATTGAGCTTTCACCACAGAAAGCATAACTATGAGTCTAACACCATTGAAGCCAGATCAAGGGCTGGACTCTTTCCCAGAGCATGCACAAAGCTTTCCTGTTGCATCACCTCTTGGAAGATGAGTTTGGTGAACATGTGTGGGGTGGACTGCTGTGATGGGAAGTGATGTATTGCTTTGGAAAGCCTCATGACTTCCCTGTAGGTACCAGGTCAAAGGTGAGCTGGTGTTTGTGAATCTGTTGTTGGTGCTGGCCTGGAGACAGGAGGCTGCTTCCAGCAGGGCCACACACGTTCTACCTGTGTGTACCCTCAGCTACAGCCATATTGTTTGCAGATGCTCAAGTAGAAACCAAAAAGGTTTTTCTTTTGAGGAATAGGTGTGGGTAATTACAATATTCCCATTTTGGTCTAATGTGAAGGGCATAATGCATCTACTTGCTTTGTCAGTGAAGTATAACTCCTGATTTTATGTACAGTCACAAGTGTGGTTAGAGGAGCAAGATCTCATTTGATTTTTTGTTTATATCCTTGTGGAAGTTTTCAGTTGTGGCAAAAGTTCCACTGACTCTTGGGAATAGTGTCATGGGCCGATACATAAGGCAAAAAGGCAAATGCCTGGGGGAGATGCTGCTGTTGATGGAATGGAGTATTAGAATCATACAAAGTCCTGAGTTGGAAGGGACCCACAAGAGTCATCAAGTCCAATCCCTGTCCTTCATCAAAGTTTTCCCTTTCTTGGATTTTAATAACAAAGGCTGTGTGAGGGATGCCCTTAAGGTAACACTACGTTGTCCTTTATTAAGGGTGTAATTTCAGTATGGTCTTGTTGGGTTTTAAGTGAAGAGCTAATGTTTCAAGAAGGAATGGGCTTTTTGTAACGTTTCTCATGTCCATTACACTCTTTCATGACTTATCTCCTCAGCACTGATAATGAACTTCAGTTACTGATACTTTGTGGTCAGCTGCCAGAGATCTAGTGTAAAATTAAAGATTACTGGTCTTTGGCTTTCAGTTTTTAAAAATTATTTAATGTAGTTAATGCCTACATCCATTTTCTACGCTGACATTTGTTGTGCCTCTCCTTACGTGCTTAGCTGGAGTGCCTGCAGAATGGCACAATCAAACAGGCCACTGTTTGTCATCATCTGTTTGCAATCACTTCTTTATTCGTACGCAGGGCAAGATGAAGACCCCATGGCCTGCTCAGCAGAATCTAACTGATGCTGTGAGCTGGCCTGTGCAAATAAAGCCTTGCAGCAAGTGTAGCAGAAGGGTTTGAAAGTCAGCGATCAATGATCGAAATTTCCACACTGTGGTTTTGGAAAGAGTGAGTTTTAGTTGTGCTTTGAGACACCACTGGGCAAAAGGGAACCCTTCTTTCTCATGGGTAGAAGTCTGTCATCTCTGCTCTCAAATTATTACATACTGCTGATGCTCAGCAGCATTAACTCCTTGTCCCAACGTTTCCATCTACAGCAGCATCTTTCTTTTCTTTGAGGGCCAGTGTGGAGCTGCTGGTGTCTGCTTGCAGCAGACAAGACCATTAGTTCACTGATCTGTTAGGATGCAGAGGAGAGAAAGATGTGTCTGAGAGTTGAGGTTGTTCAGCCTGGAGAAGAGAAGGTTCTGGGAAGACCTTAGAGCAGCCTCCCAGGACTGAAAGGGGCTCCAGGAAAGCTGGGGAGGGGCTCTTGATCAGGGAGTGCAGGGATAGGACCAGGGGGAAAGGTTTTCAGCTGCAAGAGGGGGAGATGGAGATGAGATCTTGCAAAAAAATGTTTTCCTGTGAGGGCCAGGAGGCCCCGGCCCAGGTTGTCCAGAGAAGCTGTGGCTGCCCCATCCCTGGAGGTGTTCAGGGCCAGGTTGGCTGGGGCTTTGAGCCCCCTGATCCATTGGGAGGTGTCCCTTCCTATGGCAGGGAGTTGGAACTGGATGGGCTTTGAGATCCCTTCCAACCCAAACCATTCCATGATTCCGGAAAGCATTCCTCACCATGAGAGCTGCCCAGGTAACAGGAGCTAGAATGACCTTTGCAAGCAGTTTTCACACGGTACCATGCAATGATGGTGTTCTCTCCCTATGTGAAAATCCCACATTTTCATATTTTCCTCCTAGCAACTTCATTTCATTTTAATTATCAATATGTCTCATCAGCATTAAACTAATCAGGATATGTTAATCTGCATCAGAAGATTAATTAGCACTAAAAGCCTCTCAAATTTTTGTTCGTGTTTCTGCATTGTCAATCTGGATCTATTTACAGAATGTCAGCACCAGTTCAGCTCATAATTCCTTCTACATATCAGATTCAAAATAAAAGATACTTTCTGTGGCTTCACCAAGCATTGCACATCTTTCATAGTAATAAATCCATTATGAACATAATGATCAAAAATAGCGACAGCAACATGCAAAGATTCTGAAGAGACTGACGCCTCTTCACAGGCAGCAAGGAATTTAACAAAAAGAGGTGTTATGTTCCTCTTGTGCATTAGATTAATCCATTTTCATTTTAAATTTCCTCATAAAGTGGCTGTTGTGGATTCTTCAGTTCCCAGACCAGCACTTGACTAAGAACTGCTCAGCAAAGTTCTTAAATGAATGCACTCCTTTGGTGCCTGAAGCTGCAGTGACACAGGCATTTTTATGTGCTTCCATCATAATCCTTTGAGTGTGAGTTAATCCTGCACTCCCCCTGCCTCAGTCCCTGCTGACAGTAGCACTGCCATGATGGAGGGCTTGCATTGATGGGTGGAGGTGCAGCAATCAGGGCTAAAATATGCTCACCCCCCTCCTTCCAGCACCAGTGAGCTCAGCTGCCCTGCTGAGACCAGAGTCCTTAATCCCAGTGAGGTGACTCAGCTCCTTCCCTTTTCCTCCACACTTCCAGCACCTGTTAGCTGGAGCCCTGCTTCATCTCCCAGACCTCCCCACTGTTAAACCCTCTACAGCAACCCAAACAGAACAGGCAGTTTGTACCGTTCTGTCCCTAGTGCCCTAGAGGAGCTGGTGCTTTTAAAAGACTGAAATTCCAGAGGAAAAAAAGAAAATAAAACCTCCCAAAAGCAAATGTGAGGTTTTCATACCACGATGCAAGGTCCAGATAACTTCTAGGTGAATTGGTCCATGAATTATTCCCATGCAGGCTCCTGCTTGTTCTCCTAAAAGCCCGGAGGGCAGCATGGCAGAAGCTAGCTGCACAGTTTCCCTGTCCCAGAGCACCAGATGCAGCAGAGCAGAAGGGATGCCCTGGCAATGGTGGAGAAGAAAAAGGCAGGAGGTGCAGGCTGGCAGCAGCACAGCAAAGCTCCAGCACTCCTTTGCTTCCATCCCAGCTGAGCCAGATCGATCAGCCTACACCATATTTAGCAAGGTTCAGCACAAAGAAATCCAAATACCTTATAAGATCACAGTGTTCTCCCTCAGAGATTAGGGCATTCCACAGATGATTTAGAGAACTGGTTTTTTAATGGTGAAAACCCACACTGAAGCCTGCATTTAGAATGTGTTGCTCCAGTGCCCTGCCACTGGGATGAAAAGATTTGATGGTTGAAGTCTAATTTAGGCTGTCAGCTTAATTTAAACACCTGAACTGTATGAACTTGTCAGTCCAGAGTGCTAAATGCAACAGCACCTGGATCAGAAGCCAGGTAGCAACTCTCCATACTAGTAAAGAGCTACTGGCACCAGATGTTGGACACAGCTGGACACAGCTGTGAATGGGAGCAGCCTTCTCTCCTCCCTCAATAAACACTCTTTGGTATCACCCACCAGAAAAATAAAAGCACAGGCAAAATGAAGGCAGTGGGAACAGCTCAGCTCAAAGGAGCAGACAGCCACAGTGGGATATTCTTAAAAGGCATGACCAAGAGGTGTAGAGGCTCCAAAGGGATTAAGGAAGCCAAGAGTTTGGCTTCAGATGTGGAAATTGCTGAAGCAGCTCAGAATCAGTCTGCTTCCAAAGTGCATCCAATGTGAGAAGGTGCTAAGATGACAACTGAGTCAGGAGATGGAGAAATGCACACAAGGTCCAGCATGAGGAGTAGAGACAGCACGAGTTTCTCCCAATGACCTCTCCTTGCCCTCTTTAGCAGATGACAGCTCAGGAGTGATGCGGAGCTACTCCCCTGCCCGCTCTCTCCTTGGCATGGCCAGCTGCCTCACCAGCCAGGCAACCTGGGAATTATCCAAAGCCCTTTCAGTTCTTGCCCTTCCACTCCCTCCTTCAGCAGGAAAGCCTGGACTCATCCACAAGCCAAGTGTTAGAAACAGGTCGTCTGAGTGAACACAGGCAAACCAGCAAGTGGGAGCAGTGGGTGCAGGCAGTGCAGGAAAGGCAGAGTCTTTTCCCAGAACATCTGTCCCCAGGTACAGAGGACCAAGCTGACAGCTTGAACAAAATAAAAAGAAACCCAAAACCACAATGCAAAAATTATAGAAAAAAAAAAAATAGCATGAAGTTTGCACTGCCAAAGAGCCCATCGTGCCTTTTCTGTGTTTTTTATGCAGAAATGGTAACAGCTGGATACTTCAGCTCTAGAAAAATGCAATGCTGAGGGTTTTTTCCTAAAGAAATCTCTTTGGGCACTTGTAGCTGTGCTGTGCTCCATCTGACTGACTCAGGCATCCAAACTGCTTTCTTAATTCAAAGCTTTTGTGATGTGGACACCTGCCTACAACAAACTCATCCCTTGTCTTCATAAAGAATCATGGAATGGTTTGGGTCAGAAGGAACCTCGAAGCCTATCCAGTTTCTGCCCCCTGCCATGGACAGGGGCACCTCCAACTGTATCAGGGTGCTAAAGACCACACACAGAGTATGAGGTAGCAATTATCTCTGGATGTTCGTGAGAGATGAGATGGATGCTTTGAGAAAAACTCAAAACTTCTGTTTTTATTGGAGAAAGCTTTGACAATTTTGACAAGCTGAGAGAGGTATCATAACATCCCTGAATGTCGTGTAGAAGGAGGGTGCATGAAAACAGAGTGCTCTGTCTCACTTGCCCTTCACCTGCCCAGGAGATGATGATGATCACCATCAGTGTTAAAGCCACTTGAAAGCCTGAATTATCCTTTAGGATTCATTTAACAGTGTTAAAAGTAATTTACTGTTACAGTGGGGTTTCTACCCTCGTTAGGACTTCTGTAGACTAAGAATTATGTATTACAATTTGCAATGCTTTCACTTAATGAGTATTTATAAACACAAATTTAAAGCAGTTACAGAGTAGACATTAAAATCACCAGTGATGTAATGCTTTTTCCCTGGCTGCTGCTGAGATGCTGTTCAGCAACTTGTGACCAACTGAGGTGAGCAATCAGTACGTGAGAGCTTTATTTGTTCCAAAAAATGAGCTGTGTACTCGTGTCAGCATTGTGATGACACAGCAGACAACTTGTTTCAAAAAGGACCAAATGAAAGAGGGGAGATTAAGATGAGGATCTTAGGAAGAAATGTTTTCCTGTGAGGGTGGGGAGGCCCTGGCAGTGGTTGCCCAGAGAGGTGGTGACTGCCCCATCCCTGGAGGTGTTCAAGGCCAGGTTGGATGGGGCTTTGATCCCCCTGATCCAGTGGGAGGTGTCCCTGCCCATGGCAGGGGGGTGGAACTGGATGGGCTTTGAGGTTCCTTCTAACCCAAACTATTGTATTAGTCTCTTATTTTGTCCTTTCTGGTCCTGTGTCTGAAGACCCATTAGCAAGGGCTGTCTCCAAATCATAACCAGTACCCAGTGCTTGGCTCCAGGCTGTTTACAAACTGGTTAAGCAAGTACCTGCATCTCTTTGAAAATCTGACCTTGGTTTCTGTCATTTGAGAGTATGTTGGGTTTTTCTTTTGTTGGTTCTCTGCTGCTTCTGTCATAGCAATCACAGAATGTGAGATAAGCTGACCACAGGGGGGAAAAAAAGTAGATTTTTCTTTAAAAGATCATTTTGGCTTGTGTTCAGGCTGAAGAATTACAGCAGCAAAACATTTTTGTGCAGCTTTCTTAATCCTTCAAACCACGTAGAAACAGTTGGTGTTCCCTGTCCCCTAGTTATTTAAATGGAGAATGGTTTAGTTCAGTTCCAGGTTACAAAGGGTTTTGTAAGCACCTTATGAAACTCCTTCACTGAAAGATTTTTATTGTTTTCTGTTTTCCTGGGTGTGTTCTTTCATGGCATGGGAACCTCCCCATCATTTTAACTGAGTAAGAGGGAGATCTTAAAGATTTGTGTTCCTCTCTGGCATCTCTGTGTGTGTATTGTCACTCTTTTCTATCTTTTTTTTAGGCAGCTTTGGGGCTTTCTCTCTGCCTTTCCCTTCTTGACTTTGCATCCACCTCAGCTTGGGGTGTGGGTAAGAAGTCATATCCAGTGCAGTGGCCGGGGCAGCCGTGCAGGAGGGCCTCCGCAGCCCTAATGGTCCCTGTGGGGCAGCACCAGGTCCCAGCAGACTTGGGGGGATGCATCTTTTTGCAGAGCTTGGTATAAGATTTGAGGTTGTACTGATTTTGCTAAGAAAGAGCTCTCCCCTGCATCATCTGGTGGATGAGAAACTCAACATGAGCCGGCAGTGTGTGCTTGCAGCACAGAAAGCCAACTGTGTCCTGGGCTGCATTCAAAGCAGAGGGACCAGCAGAGGGAGGGAGGGGATTCTGCCCCTCTGCTCTGCTCTGGTGAGATCTCACCTGGAGCCCTGTGATCAGTTTTGGAGTCCTCAGTACAGGAAAGATGTGGATCTGTTGGAGTGAGTCCAGAGGAGATGACAGAGATGATCTGAGGGCTGGAGCAGCTGAGAGAGTTGGAGTTGTTCAGCCTGGAGGAGTCTCTGCGACACCTTGGAACAGCTGGGGAGGGGCTCTTGATCAGAGAGTGAAGGGTAGGACAAGGGTGAATGGTTTTCAGTTGAAAGAGGGGAGATTGAAAATGAGATTTTAGGAAGAAATGTTTTCCTGTGAGGGTGGGGAGGCCCTGGCCCAGGTTGCCCAGAGAAGTCATGGATGCCAAGGGCAGGGACACCTCCCAGTGGATCAAGGTGATCAAAGCCCCATCCAACGTGGACTTGAACACTTCCAGAGATGGGGCAGCCTCAGCTTCTCTGGGCAACCTGTGCCAGGGCCTCCCCACCCTCACAGGAAGCATTTCTTCCCAAGATCTCGTCTCAATCTCCCCTCTTTCAGCTTAAAAAGAGGCTGAAAATGAGGCCAGCAGTACATAAACCCATTTAAGGGCTTGTTTTCCACGGGTAACTAAATGGCGATAGCTCTTCCACATTTACGCGAAGCGTTCTGCTCCAGGGCCTGATGCAGTTCACAGCTCTGGGAGATTATGGGGTTCCTTGCACCTTTCTCTGACGCATCTGGCAGAGCCTTTGTAGAGGACAGGATATTGGATTACAAAAAGCCCAGTCTCATGTGATCTGTCAGTATCTCTGTTTAGATAGTCACTGTCAATAACGGCTTCTGCAAAATGCTGGCATTCTCTTTTCCACTGGATTTCTTTAACAAGGCCTAGCATATGCATCCAAAGTTTTAGGAGCAGATTAGCCCTTATACTCAAGAGTTTCTTCCTTAGCAGTATTGCTGAGTTCCTTGCTTGAACCCTGCTTGGACTGTGCTGTCTGTCTGATCAGACATAGCTTCCAGCGTCCTCAGCCTCAGCGTGCTGTGCATTGACATCCTGCTGCCAAGGAGAGAGTGCCCAGAGTTCCTTTCTCTGTTAGGGATTTGTAATAAACATTGGTCTACAAAAGGTGGATCTCAATTCTTTATGGAAAGATGCTGGTGTATTTGAGAAGTTTGTGTGGTTTTTGCTACCCCTTTAACATTTATGGAGATCTTAGGTATTAGGATTTTAAGCTGCTTTGCTGAAACTCATTTGACAGGACTTGCACAGATGGTGCGTTACTTTCTGTCTGAAATGTGACGCTTTACAATTTCCCTGGGGTCATCTCAGTGAATCTGGCTGGAATTTCTTCAATGGAGATTCATCTGTGGTATCTGACATGCTTATCTGAAATAAGATGTAGTCTGATATGACATAGCAGCATGTGAGTGTCTGTCGGCGGAGCTGGCACATTCAATATCTGTTTCAGTTCTAATGCTTTCAGTAATTACTGTGCTATTAATGCATCTGGTCTAATATACAAAGTAGGAAACTACTGGAATCTCCCCCTCTTCAAAGGCATTGTTCTCCTGTGCTGTCAGTGTATTTCTGAAGAGCTAGCAAAAGGTAATTAACTGAACATGTAAGGCATGGCTAGACAAGGGGTGCTATGAGATGCTGATCTCTCCTTGACCTGGCTTAACGTCTGGTGTTAATGCTGGCTGTGAAAACCCACTGTATGGGCACTGGCAACCCAGAAGGTGCTGTGGCACTTGGGAGCTCTGAGTACAGCCTGGGTTGGATTGTGGTGCGCACACACACACACGCAGAGCAGTTAAAGGATAGCATTCATTAATCTCATTGGCTTTGGTCCATCTGCCAGGCCACGTGTGACAAATATATACCTGTTAAAATGGAAAACTCTGCTTTATGATCACAGTATCACAGTGTCATAAGGTTGGAAAGGACCTCCAAGATCATCAAGTCCAACCTATAACCCAACACTAACACCAACACCAACCATCATCTAAACCATGGCACTCAGTGCCTCATCCAGTCTCCCCTTAAACACCTCCAGGGTCGGTGACTCCACCCCCTCCCTGGGCAGCCCATTCCAATGACCAATCAACCTTTCAGTGAAGAACTTTTTCCTCACATCAAGTCTAAACTTTCCCTGATGAAGCTTGAGTCCATGCCCTCTTGTTCTGTCACTGGTCACCTGAGAGAAGAGACCAACCCCTGCCCCACTACAACCTCCTTTTAGGGAGTTGTAGAGAGCAATGAGGTCTCCCCTGAGCCTCCTCTTCTTCAGACTAAACAGCCCCAACTCCCTCAGTCGCTCCTCATAGGGCTTGTGCTCCAGCCCCTTCACCATCTTCGTTGCCCTCCTCTGGACACACTCCAGTATCCTGACATCTTTCCCAAACTGGGGGGCCCAGAACTGGACACAATATTCAAGGTGAGGCCTGACCAGTGCCGAGTACAGGGGGACGATAACTCCTCTGGTCCTGCTGGCCACACTATTCCTGATGCAGGCCAGGATGCCATTGGCCTTCTTGGCCACCTGGGCACACTGCTGGCTCATGTGGAGCTTCCTGTCAACCAGCACTCCCAGGTCCCTTTCTGCCTGACTCCTCTCCAGCCACTCTGTCCCCAGTCTGTAGCTCTGCATGGGATTGTTGTGTCCAAAATGAAGTACCCGACATTTGGACTTATTAAACATCATCCCATTAGAATCAGCCCAGCTCTCCAGTCTGTCCAGGTCCCTCTGCAGGGCCATCCTACCCTCTGGCAGATCAAGATATCCATTAGTGAAAGGCAGGGGTGGGGTTCTTAAGCACTGCAGCTCAACAGACAGGGTGTCTGTCTGGGCTGCTTGCTGGTGTGTTGGAGAGCCCTGCTGCTCGGAGCCTCGCCCGGTAGGGTTTCCAGCAAAATGAAAACCCCCAAAAGAAGCAGGAGGAGGTAAAAATTAGAATGTCAGGTCCAAATGGAGATGTGCTGTGCTGAGGAGGTTAGATCTCTGTGACCTGCCTCTAAGCTGGTGCACTGCTGCAGGTGACGTGTCTGAGAGCAGAGGCAGCTGGGTGAGCGTCCAGTGACCCACTTCAGCAGAATGACCCGCGTTAGCTTAACCTGGTTACGGAGTCGCCTTGCTGCCCGCGTGCAGGGATGCACTGGGTTAGCAGGATTGAGGGGGCAGTAATCTCCAGTGACGAGCAGCTCAGTGTCAGGAGGTTTCTTTGGTATGGCTGCATCGGGAGGAGTAAGTGTGCTCCCAGCCTAGGGAATGGAACAGGCTGCTAAGACTCAGGCTGGCTGCAGAGTTTCCGGTTTTGCGGAACTGAGTCTGACCCCGCAATAGAGAATATGAGTGTGCACAACGCTCTGGTCATCTTTCAGTTAGATATTAGGAAAAGGTTCTTCACCCAGGGGGTGGTGGAGCACTGGAACAGCTCCCCAGGGAAGCAGTCATGGCACCAAGCATGACAGTATTCCAGAAGCCTTTGACCAACACCCTCAGCCACAGGGTGTGACTGTTGAGATTGTCCTGTGCAGGGACAGGACTTGGACTCAATGATTCTTGTGGGTCCCTTCCAGAGGGCATTCTATGACTCTATGTTCTTGCAGTTGTCTTGTTGAAAATCAAAGTCTTGCTGTAGCAACAGCCTCAAATCAATACATGGTTCTTCCCTCCCACAAGGGTTTATACAATGTTCTACATTAAATATCCCATGCATCACAAAACACTGGATTCTGTTGCCCAGTGCTGGTCATTTGATAGCATTTAAAGGTCCAGAACAAGAGGATACAGGAAAAGGTTGCATTGTTTTGCATCAAAGAAATGTGAGGATGAATAGTTTCAGCTATTTATAACAGAAGTTCCTTATGCAGAATTCTGGGTTTACTCTTAAAAGATTTTGTTTTCTGACCATCCTAGGCTTTTGGGCAGGCCCACACCAACCACAAGAAGGTAGCAGCAGATGGAGAGAGCAGAGAGGAGACCTTGATTCAGGAATCAGCTACCAAGGAAGAGTACTACATGAAGAAGGTCATGGAGTTGCAGACAGAACTGAAGCAGCTCAGAAACATCCTTGCCAACACCCAGTCTGAAAACGAGCGCCTTAATTCCGTTGCGCAGGAGCTGAAAGAGGTGAGTGACGGTGCCCGGCCTGCACTGTGCTGGTGGTGTGGTTCTGTTTTCTTGTGCTGTGTAATCAAATTAATGAAGATTCTTGAGCTGTTCACTATCTGCTTCATACTGTCAGCTGCTAAAATGGGTCCAGCAAGGGTTCCAGCCAGCCAGGACTGTGATTAAGCAAGTGCAGCAAATACCAGCTCTCTTGTCTGAGAACTCCTGCCTTAAAAAGCAGAGGAACCTGTTTGGTCCAAACCCAGAGATGCTTTGGATGTACTTTTTCTGCCTCACTTGTGTGACAGATTTTCTTGCTGCAAAATATTTGGGGCATAATTTACCCTTTAATCACGTTTTCCAGCCTAACTTCTAGGGATGTGGGAGCACAAAAAAACTCTGAACTGCACAAAAGGGGTGATAGTGAAGTTTCTAGTCTTACGTATTTCTCATGAAAGTGTTACTTTTTCATAGGTTGCTTAACTGACTACCTCAAGGTGCCTTTCAGTTTTTATTGTTTTAGTACTGAAACTGCCTATTTCTGAGGGGAAATAATTGCTGAAAACTCGACTTGAAAAGTTTACTTACAAAATCTGTAGCTCAACAGGAATCTTTGTGACACTGAGGCAGAAAATTTTTTTTGAGGGCTCAAAGCATTGCTTGAATTTAGACTGGGCAAAAGTTAGAGAGGCCATGACCACAGATGGATGTGGCAAACATTCCACAATTATTCCTCATGAGTTTTCTTGCACTTTTCTTTGGAGCTTTGGGTACTGGTCCCATATAGCCCTGAGATGACAGACTGGCCTGCCCTGCCAGCAGGTGAGGTTGTCTGAGAGCCCACGGCTCTTCATGACCACTGCTGAAATCAGAAGCGTCTGGTTTAACTTCTTTAGGATGTAGTAACAAATAATGGGGATAATATTTGGTGGTATTCATGAGGAAATGTGGGTTCCTTCTGTGGAGACGTAGGGGTTCAATGGTGCCTCTCTTTGGGGCAAGACAGAGAAGGGGGCTTGTAGGGTAAACTGTGATCAGACAGGCCAGTCAAACTCTGCTTTAGTTTCCTGGGTCCTGGCTGTGGGATAACAGTTGGAATCAGGCCATGTGCTCTGCTTAAACAAGGGACCGGTCTCTGCAAGGACACACACCTCTTCTCATTATTTCCTCTAAGAGCAGCTTAAAGGAAAAGCTCCAAGGCCCCAGAGGCAGCATCGTGTCCATAATGGATTCCAAACACCACTCTAAAGCATACTGATTGGCACATTTCAGTCTGTCTCCAGTTTCCATCCCTGGAGGGGTTCAAAAAAGCGTTTGGCCATGGTGCTTTGGGCCGTGGTGGGATTGGACTGGATGGTCTTAAAAGTCTCTTGCAACCTTAACGATTCTATGAAATTCATTCCTTCATTTTTCCTGACTGCTGATTAAATGAAACCTACTGTGGCTCTTCTCTGTCTTGTTGTAGACAATGTCTGTAGGCAGATCTAGTCTTTATAGTTGGCTTTCTGGGTTGTGAGCGCACGTCGCCGCTTGTACGCTCAGTACACCTGGAGCTGCTGTAGCAGACACAAGTGGGTTTGACGCTTTCTGTTGGATTACCTAACTTTGACCTGTTGGGACAGGTGGGCAGGGTGGTTACCAAGGATGAGTTTCAGTGCTGCCATTAGCTGTCTCAGCAGCTCCTGTGCCCTGGAAGAGTCACTGGAAGGAATAATTGCTCCTGAATAATTGCTAATTGCTATTCCATTTTAATTTTCTTTCATCTCTCCTGCGTTTTAGCAGCTTCAAAGCAGATTCCATAGGGTGATTGGGCTGTGAAGTCATGAGGCAGCTGTGCCCAGTGTAGAGAAGCATAAAAATAAATGAGCGATTCTTTCCCAGGAAAGCAAAAGGTTTTCTGAACATGTAAACTGAAAAAGAAAATATTTTTTATTGTGTGTGCTTTTATACATTAAGAAAAAAAAGCTGACATGACATGGTACAATGCAATAGGGGTACTAAATAACAGGTGTTAAAAACCCCACAAGTTACCAGCAACGTGTGAATAATTTTATTCCTTCAAGGTATGAAATGGACGCTGTTTTTCAGAGGTTTGTTGTGAAGGAACTTTCTTGTTTGGCAGAGCCTTATCAAGAAGCTGTGAGTCAGTTCGAAGGGTGACAAACACCCTGCAGTCGCCTGGCCCTGCTCTGCACAGGGAACACTCTCCCTCTTTTCTTCTGTTGATAATGCTGGGATTTTCAGGTCTGTGTCTACCATGGGCACACAGTTGTTATCCAGGGGGGAGCTGTTTGTTTTCAGCCCTAGAGAAACGAGATACCCAGCAGGCACATCTTCATGAAGTTGTGTCAGTTTTACCCCTCCGTCCTGTTCTCTTGCCTCAGGTTGGAAGAATTGGTCATGAGTTTGTTTTTCCAGAGTCTTAAGTGACTCTTACAACCCTCATGCTCTAGTCAAACAGGAGACCTTGTCACTGTCTACAGCTACCTGAGAGGAGGTTGTGGTGAGGTGGATGCTGGTCTCTTCTCACAAGTAACAAGCAATAGGACAAGAGGAAATGGTCTCAGTTTATGCCAGGGGAGGTTTGAATTGGATATTGGGAAAAATTTCTTCACTGAAATTGTCATATATTTGAACAGTGGTGGAGTCACCATCCCTGGAGATGTTTAAAGAGAGCTCAGGATATGATTTATTAGTGGACAGGTACAGTTGGACTCGATGATCTCAAAGATCTTTTCCAACCAAATGATTCTATGATTCAAATCCTGTAAAAACTTTCTTTATCTAAGTTTGTGGCTTATGAAGCTCATCTGTACCCTCAGAGTAAGCCTGAAAACATAACCACTGCTGCACAGAGTCTCCATCCCTGGAGGTGTTCAAAAAGCATCTGGCCATGGCACTTCAGGACATGGTTTAACAAGCACAGTGGGGTTGGGCTGAGTGGATGAGCTGAGAGGTCTTTTGAAACCACAGTGATTCGTTGATTCTGGTTCCAGGATCCTGTGGCAACCCTTAAGTTCTAATGGAAAAGCCTCAGAACACAAACGCTCTTGAAAAACTGATCATATAATGCTCCAGGAACTCCCCACAGCAGCATATGGAAGGTGTTCCTGATTCATTGCTGGGTTTGTGAACTGGAGGTGCAGAAGCACGTTTAAATAGTGCTGAAGCACATGGCAGTGCTGTGTCTGAAGTGAGCAGTGTGCCTGGAAATGAGCTGCTAAACGTGCTCAGAATGTGCGAGCGTCTGCGTGTGGATTGGGAATGCTGTTTCCAGCAGCAGAGTGGTGCCCAGCCTCCTTCCTGAAGGTGCTGAGCCCATCACATTCGCTCTACAGGACTGAATTTTTTGTCTTCTAATGTGCTGAAAAACTTAGGGTGACAGTGTGAATAGCTTTGTTCTATTTTTATTAAAAGCCCTGTCTTTTCTGCAGTGGGGAAAGCTGGGAGGCGGTGACAGCGACAGGATCGCAGCGCGGCTGCGTGCGGGCTCAGCGTGTTGCAGGCGGCTGCAGATGGCAGCTGGGTTCTTCCCACCCCTTCCTTTTCATTGGGTTTTGTACTGGTAGCTTCCTTTTTCGTTTTGGATTTTTTTTTTTTGAAGAACAATGAGTGTTTTTTCAACAAGGCAGTGCTATGCGTGGCTTGTATCCATTTCATGCAGAATAAAAGCCCATTCCAAAGCAGAGGAATTGTCATGGAAATTGAGTTACTGTACTGTGCATACATTCAAGGAGGGGCTGCCTGTGATTCCTGTATTGTTGTGCACAAATGTATTGAGAGGAAAGGTGTTAACAGCAGGGTTTCTCTTGCTGTTATGGCTTCTGCCTAGATACTCAGCATCCAAATTTGAATTAATACTGAAACTGGGGGTGCTGGAAGTCACTGTTTGAACTGTGTAATTTCAGATTTTAAAGAAACATTAAAATAAATGGGTGTTGTTCTGACATTATAAAGCTCTAAATTAGCAGTGAATATTCCACAGTTCTTTGTCATTTGGGAATTATCCTGGCAGCACACTTATAGAATCATAGAATGTCCTGAGTTGGAAAGGACCTCCAAGGACCATTGAGTCCAGCTCCTTTCCCTGCACAGGACAACCCCAACATTCACACCATATGAAGACATTCACACCCCACATGATGGGAGATCTTTCCATTGTTGGAATTGAATTGCTGGGTGCCTGTAGGTGCTGCAGTAGGAGTGGGATGAGTGGTTTTAGTCACAGCTCCTCTTGAGTGGGATGAGTGGTTTTAGTCACAGCTCCTCTTGACCTTCATTCCAACCTTTACAGTTCCCAAGGTTTCCAAGGATCAGTGGAGGGATAAACTCTGTTGTACACAGCTGCAATCTTTTAACTGATCTAAAACCAATATGCACAGTTTAAAGTATGTCTGGAAAGGCTCTAATCAGTGCAACAATAACTTGAAGTTACTTTGCCAACTGTTAATTGGAGAGACTTGTCCCCTACAATCCCTGGATGAGAACTGCTTTGCTGGGAGTGTCATTTTTAGGACACCGAAGCAGGGCGATGCTTAGCACTGCTTCCATTCAGGTGAGAGAGCCCTGATGATCTCTCCAAGCAAGCCTTCTCTGAGTCTGATTGGCACTTTTCAAACATAGGAAAGAGTGGGTACTACACTGTGCCTCAATGCAGTGCTGCAATGTGCTCAGGCAAGCAATTCCCGCGTTCCACCCTGCAGTTCTGTGCTTCTAAGCTGACTCAGACCCGCACCCTGGGGTTTATTCCCAAGTCACATACTGTAGGTTTTAAGAACGTGGATTGGGAAGAAGCACAAAGAGCTGGTGAGATAAGATGCTGGCAGAATCAGAAATCACGTTGCTGTGCCGTTGCCAACCTTGTGACTGTATCAAAATCCATTCTGTTTTTTACCCTATGCATTGGTTTCCAAGTTTAGTTTTGATGTGCTTTACTGATATTCCTCGAGCAAGTTGAGAGGAGGCCACGGAGATGATCCGAGGGCTGGAGCAGCTCCCATATGAGGACAGGCTGAGAGAGTTGGGATTGTTCAGCCTGGAGAAGAGAAGGCTCCAGGCAGACCTTAGAGCAGCCTCCCAGTACTGAAAGGGGCTCCAGGAAAGGTGGGGAGGGACTCTTGATCAAGGAGTGCAGAGATGGGACCAGGGGGAAGGGTTTTCAGCTGCAAGAGGGGAGATTGAGATGAGATCTTAGGAAGAAATGTTTTCCTGTCAGGGTGGGGAGGCCTTGGCCCAGGTTGCCCAGAGAAGTGGTGGCTGCTCCATCCCTGGAGATGTTCCAGGCCAGGTTGGATGGGGCTTTGAGCCCCCTGATCCACTGGGAGGTGTCCCAGCCCATGGCAGGGGGTTGGAACTGGATGTGCTTTGAGGTCCCTCCCAACCCAAACCATTCCATGATTCTACGATTTATTTTCTTTTTAGCTGAAATATTGTTGGATGGTAATGTATCAATTCTGCCTCCCAGCTCCCCATAAATGCCCTCTGGATCATCTACTGATGAAGGAGAGTATCCAGACTTTTTGAACTGAAATTGCTCTGCGTTCTCTCCCTTCATTTCATGTGTGTAGCAAATTCATTAACCTCTGCTAATTTTAGCATTTGATTGCCCAGAGGGGTGCGTCTGCCATTGTAAAAGCTGAGCAGATGAGAGAAGTCTGAGGTAGCTGGCATTTCCCTGAACCCAGTGCCCTAGTTCTCAGTGTGCCAGGCTGGTACTGGTCTGCCTGTTCGTGACATGGCCAGGACTGAAGGGGAAATACACAATGAAATAACCAGGTATTGAGTAATGGCACACAATGAAATCCAAGCTACTTCTGTGTTTGGTAGCTTAGGTCTGAAAGGTGGAGAGGTATCCTTTTTCTTGGGTTATCATGCCCTATCATTGCTGTGGAGGTTGAAAAGACAACTGATTTTGACCTGATTGATAGATAACTGCTTTGGATCTGGTTTTCAAGAATATCTGAGGAAGTTTGTGGTGTTACAGTTGTGTGGCCACTATGAAACCAGTCAGTAGGTCCAGGAGAGGTGTTCATTGGGACAGCTTATGGCTAAACAGCAATAGAGGTTGTGTCACACAGGCACTGGCAACTGCTGCCGAGAACTGGGTGCCACCACTTCTGCTGTCATGACATTTTGCCCTAAAATGCAGAATCTAGAACAGAGTGGCCCTTTTTGAATCTTACTGATGGAATTTGGTGTTCTGGTGGTGGTTCTAACAGGCCTGTTTGATCTTCTCAATGTCTCGGCCGTTTGGGTTCAGAGGAACTTGGACAGAAGCTCTTGTGGGAAGAGAAACCATCATGGGGTCACTGAACAGAGCTTTTTTCATAACAAAGGGCTTCTTTGGTTTTGTTGCTGCCCATTTAGCATGCATGTAGGTTTTTATGCAGTGTAATTTTAGCATGGTTTAATAAAGCAGTTCTTAGGAAAATCATCCTTGTTTATAGAAAGAGGGCACTGTGTTACTCTTACATAGCCAAAGACTCATTTTTTTTTCACCTTGGTTTATGGGAATATAGGGCAGTGGCCTTAGGACAGCACAGAACATGTGCTTTGAGTGCAAGTGTACAGCACAGCATCTTGCTCTCTCCTGGTGCACAGCTGTGCTGTCCCATGTCCTGTGTGCAGAATTCGTCTGCTTCCTCCAAAGCATGTCCTGCAAGGAGGAGCTGCTGCGGCGTAAATACATTCAGAACATCTAATCCTGTAGTGGTTTTGGCTTTTCAAAGCCTATTGTAGCTGTAAGATAAGAATTGAGATAAAGGAAATATCTGGAAAGAGCATTTTGTCGTTGTTTGATGCAGATCCAGTGGCTGTGTCTCCACATCTGTTTGTTTCTTCAGAATACAAGGTAGGTGTAACACGCTGTCTGAAGCACAGCTGTAGAAAGGGAAGGAGATTTCATCATTGCAACGTTGCCTCTGCTAACTGGTAAACAAGGCTGCTGAAAGACAGTCCCAACTGCTTGGTTCCTTCTCCAGTTGTGGCCCACATGTTGTCTGTTGGAAAACAGCAGTGCAGGCTGTTAGGGCAGTGGCTGGGATTATGTCCTTACTCATCTCCCTCTACTCTGTCCTTGCTTTCCATCCCACTTCACTCACTCCTTTTCTCTCCCAAGAGATTCTGCCTCCAGTTTAATGCAGGTTACCCCCAGCACAAATAAAAAAACCTGGGACTTAAGGCACCTGTGGCACATGTAGTCTGTGTGTGAGCCAGTGTGTTGTGTGTGAAGCATCACTAGAAAACGTTGTTGCTGGATTAGAAGACAGCAGCTTGAACTGGGAATGCTGAGTGATCCCAGTTTGGCAGCATGACCTGCGCTAGAGGGGTTCAGAGCTGTGTCTGCAGCCAGATGGAGGCAGTCCCTGGCTGAAGTTGGCTGTTTGTGCTAGGGAAGACTGGTAGAACCATAGGATCATTAAGGTTGGAAAAGACCTCTAAGCTCATCCAGTCCAACCATCAACCCAACCCCACCAGGCCTGCTAAACCATAGCCCCAAGTGCCACGCCTACACATTTTTTTAACCCCTCCAAGAAAGGAGACCCCACCACTGCCCTGGGCAGCCTCTGCCTGAGCTTCACCACTTGGTCAGTAAAGAAATGTTTCCTAATATCCAATCTAACCATTGCCTGGCACAGCTTGAGGCCATCTCCTCTCGTCCTATCACTTGTTACTTTTAGCAGAGCCCAACACCCACCTCACCGCAACCTCCTTTCACGGAACTGAAAGTGATGAGGTTTCCCCTCAATGGTAGCAGAGGTAGGACTATTCCATTAGCAGATCGTGCTCAGGAGGAAGAATTAAGCTATTTTTTAACCAGAGTTAAGTATCACAGTATAGAGCTTACTTCATCCAGCAGTTGCATGGTTTCCTACAGCTGATGAGTGCTTGAGTGTTTCTCACTGCCCCAGGCAGCAGAGGGAACACTGCCACTTCCAAACACATGGATGGACCTGGCACTTGTTCCGCTGAGCAGGACCAGGAATGGATATTGCCTCATGACTTGTACCATGTAATTCTCATCCTTGAGAGAGTTCCTTCTTCACCTCTACTATACTCCAGAAGGAGCACTATGTCTGTAAAGGGAAACCTCTATTGATTTGATTTTATCCAGCCACTGGAAGGCTTTGATATGATATAGAATCATGGAATGGTTTGGATTGGAAGCGAGCTCAAAGCCCATCCGCTTCCACCCCTATGCCATGGGCAGGAACACCTCCCACTGGATCAGGGGGCTCAAAGCCCCATCCAGCCTGGCCTTGAACAGCTCTGGGTATGGGACAGCCACAACTTCTCTGGGCAACCTGGGCCAGGGCCTCCCCACCCTCACAGGAAAACGTTTCTTCCTAAAATCTCATCTCCATCTCCCCTCTTTCAGCTTTAAAATGTTCCACCTCGCCCTATCCCTGCACTCCCTGATCAAGAGCCCCTCCCCAGCTTTCCTGGAGACCCATCAGTACTGGGAGGCAGCTCTAAGGTCATTTGTTTGCTATTACTTAATATTACATTTTCCTTTATCCCATGGCATTTTCTGTAACGAAGTACCGCTTCCATAATCTAAATCTATGCAAAATTTTTTCCTATGCCTCCTCCTTATAAAGTGGCATCATAGGTATCATTAATTTAGGTTCAATAACCCCTTTGGGATTCAGTTCACTAGAATTGTTTGAAGTAGTGAATAATTGAGTTCTGTGGTTTGGAGATGATTGTATCTCAGTAGGATTGGTAGTGTAAACTAAGCACTTTCCACATCTAGGAGGTGTGGTGCTTTGTGAAAATAGGCCACTCATGCTGGGAGTGTAAATTTAGCCAAAACTTTAATCTTATGCTTTATATATAAATTAGTTATGGCCAAGTAAGTCAGTAAGAGACTCAGATCTGTGATAGATGTCCTAATTTTGACACTTTGTCAATGTTGTTTTAATTGTAGATTCTTTTGAGTGTGACATATTTATGGTATCTGGTGCTGAAGTCACATGAACTTGCTGCTGCAGTATCACAGAATCATGAACTTGTTTGAGTCAGAAGGGACCTCAAAACCCATCCCATTCCACCCCCTGCCATGGGCAGGGACACCTCCCTCTGGATCAGGTTGCTCAAAGCCCCATCCAACCTGGCCTTGAACACCTCCAGGGATGGGGCAGCCACCACTGCTCTGGGCAACCCATGCCAGGGCCTCCCCACCCTCACAGCAAAACATTTCTTCCTAAGATCTCATCTCAATCTCCGCTCTTGCAGCTGAAAGCCGTTCCCCCTCATCCTATCCCTGCACTCCTTGATAAAGGGTGCCTCCCCAGCTTTCCCTTTCAGTGTACTGGTGTGAAACCTTTCACTCCTGGGAACGGTTGATGGAAACCTTAAAATAGACCTTTAATATTAGAGTAAGAAATATGAGTAAAAAATAAATGAGCCTCCAACAGACCTCGTAACAGAGGGCAGGGTTTAATTAAAAAGAGAAACTTGTGCTTAGGACTCTTGAAAATATGTGGTTTGTGGCCCTTTTGGATGAAGCAAACGAGACATGGGACGGAGCAGCAGGATAAAACTGCAAGTTTGGGCTGCAGGCACGTAGCACAGAGCAGAGTGCAGAGCAGTTCTCTTGTATCATTGGTGGGGTTTGGGTCAATAAATGTGACTGATTAAAGGAAGGCTGTCAAAAATCAAAAATAATGACAAAGAAAAGTTTCACTGCAGAGAAAAGCATTTGGGATTTAAAGGTGGACTGCAAAAAGTGGTTTATGGATGGGTTGTTTTAGTGTGGTTAGAGCCAAGTGGGACTGTTCAGGACACTGACTGCCATGATGGGAAGGAAAGGTCTGATGGTGTTAGAAGGGATTCCCTGCTCCTTTCCCACCAGGGTTGCTTTCCATCACCACTTCTGTCCCGAGGCTGCGCTGTACCCGGGAGCATCAGCAGCAACTGCTTTGCAGGGCTTTCCAACTTAGGGCTTGGGGTGCCTCACCAAACAGTGCTCTGCCAAGGACTCTGTGGATATCTTGCAAGCCATATTCCAGCAGAATGGTCACTCTTGAGAGGAGGAGCATCTTCATGAAACTGGCAGACAGGGAATTTGGTCTGGTTTGAATTTGCTGGGAAATTGGTCTGGTTTGAGTTTGCCATTAAATTCTCTCAATGGGATCCATATATTTGACTCTCAGAAGACACCTGGTGCGTTAGAGGAGTCTGGATTATATCTTTCAGATGAGAGAGAATTGAAACCCTGAGAGCTTTCAAGGGTCTGAAATGAGTTTCATCAAATTACTACTTCAAAGTTTGCTTTGTGATCCTTATTCTGTAACTCCTCAGAGTCACCACAGCTTCTCCAGGCAGAGCAATGTTTCACTCAGGGGTTCTGTTGCTGTTTTCTTTTAAGAAGTGCAGATATGGAGGATGTTGGTTGTTAGCTTTTAATAAGCTTTCTTGATCTGTAATAGTAAAAACTACGTTTGATGTCACAATATACTTTTTTTTAATTAAATGTGACTTAGAGTTACTAATTGAAATAACTTCTTGGTACTGCTTTATTCCCTGAAGTGTGGACTCCAGACTGAGCCACAGGAGAGGCCGCAAAGGCCCTTTGTGTAAGTCTAGCTGGTTTGTTGTTCACTTTGTTTTCCTAGAAGTAGTTCTGCTTCTGGGTCAGGGCAATGCCAAGCACAATTACAGGCTGGGTGGAGAGTGGATTGGGAGCAGGCCTGAGGAGAAGGACCTAGGGATGCCAGCAATGGATGCTCACATCCCAGAAATCCAACAGTATCCTGGGCTGCATCCAAAGCTGTGGGAGCAACGGGGAAGGGAGGGGATTCTGTCCCTCTGCTTTGCTCTGGTGAGGCCTCACCTGGATCCCTGCAGTCAGTTCTGGAGTCCTGAGCACAGGAAGAACAGGGATATGTAGGAGTGAGTCCAGAGGAGGCCACGGAGATGATCCAAGGGCTGGAGCACCTCCCTTACAAGGACAGGCTGAGAGAGTTGGGGTTGTTCAGCCTGGAGAAGAGGAAGAGCTGGGGAGACCTTAGAGCAGCCTCCCAGTACTGAAAGGGGCTCCAGGGAAGCTGGGGAGGGGCTCTTGGTCAGGGAGTGCAGGGACAGGATCAGGGTTTTCAGCTGCAAGAGGGGAGATTGAGATGAAATCCTAGGAAGAAATGTTTTGCTGTGAGGGTGGGGAGGCCCTGGCCCAGGTTGCCCAGAGCAGTGGTGGCTGCCCCATCCCTGGAGGTGTTCAGGGCCAGGTTGGATGGGGCTTTGAGCCCCAGGTCCAGTGGGAGGTGTCCCTGCCCATGGCAGTGGGGGTGGAGCTGGATGGGCTTTCAAGTCCCTTCCAACCCAAACTATTCCATGAATCTATGATTCATCTTTCCAGTCCCTCGTTGGTTTGCCTCCACAGGGAGAATTACTGCAGTTGCAGCTTCAGTTCAGCTCTTCCCAAAGTATATCCGAGTTCAGCTGTCCTTCAGAGAGCCACATCCCTGTCTTCTCCCAGAACAGGGGCAATGACAGCTGTTCGATGCTGTTGTCTCAGTTGATGAGCTCTTCTCTTCTTTCTTCTGTCAGCTTGAGGGAGCTTTAGTGAGGCAACCCCCAGTTTGTTTCATTAGCATCTGAAATTACAAACTCAGAGAACCCTTCAGCACCCACTGGCTGAGGCAGCAGGCGGTTCTCCCTGGGTGCAGGGCTGAGCTAGGCCACAGCTGAGCATCACCCATCCCTGCAGGTGGTGGCTGTGGACACTTTGGGTGGCAGTGACCCTTTTTAGAGCTGCTCTTGTCTCTACCAGAGCTCCTGAAAGGAAAAGATGACAGCTACCTAAATATTCATCAGCAGGTTTTGGAAGGGTTAAATGTTTTCTTTGTGGTAGGGAAGGACAGGGAAAGCTGCCAGGCATTTAGGCCTGAGATTTGAAAAGCAGCTGGAGTTCAACTGCTCCTCAGCAAGTGTTTGAGAGCAGGAGGGGGAGGCTGTGGTAATGCTGTTGTGCGGTGCCATTCATAACACTGTGGCTACGGCCGGGTCTGCACTTCCCATCCAGGCTCCCACGCCCTCTGGAGCCACCGTGCAGAGCCCAGGCCCAGGTGGTGCTGCAGGAGGACAAGCTCAGGTCTCCAGGGAGGGCAAAGAGGGAGGGGGGTGCCTTCTGGTGCTGCTGGTGCTAAGGAATGGCTGTTTTACATGTTGTGAGGTCACTGTTCGGAAGCGAGGCCATCAGCAGTAACTGACAATTCCAGTTGTAAAGCAGGTTATTTTGGATGGATTTAGAAAGTTGTCCTCTGAGCTGAGAGACTTATCCATGCCTTTAGCTTTTGATCACAGGGCTCATTCCAGTCATATAATCACAAAATGACCTAAGTGGGAAGGGACCCACAAGGATTATCAAGTCCAACTCCTGTCCCTGCACAGGACAACCCCACCATTCACAGAGTGTGTCTGAGGGCGTTGGCCAAAGGCTTCTGGGATATTGTCAGGCTGTGACTGCTTCCCTGGGGAGCTGTTCCAGTGCTCCACCACCCTCTGGGGAAGAACCTTTTCCTAATATCCAGCCTAACCCTCTCCTAGCGTTTCTTTGTTCTCTGGTGTTCCAATAAGCCCATCCTTAATGTCACAGATTCACAAAGCTTTGTATTGAGTGGTTTGCAAAAAAAATCAATCTGTCTTGCCCTGAGTCCATTAGAGGGGCAGTGCCCCATCATTAACCATAGCCTGAGAAATCCTGAGACATCTGTATCCATAGGAAGATGCTTTGGCATGGGGAAGGTGTCTGGATAATAAGACGATAGGTAGAAAATACCTAAAAAACAAATGACCAAAACCCAGGCAATTTTGCCCATTTGCTTCCATGGTTTCTGTGTAGCTGCCTGGCTTCCATGAATGCTTCATAGCTCTTGGGAGCGTTGTGTGTAAGCAGTGATAGATGTTTGGTGTGCTCCTTGCTTTCAGCAGGAGAATAAATGTGCTGTTAGCTGCATGTATTCCATCTCCTCTTCCCTGCCACCTCTTGTCTTTGTTCCCCACAGGATATTTCTCGTGGAGCTCAACCTGGTGGTGGTTTGGAATGCTGGGAATGTCTCATGGGAGTTCCAGATATGAAATGTAAGACTGCAGCTTCTGTTAGGAAAGAGAAATCAGGTCATATTTGCTGCATGGCTCCTGATGCACTAAGTGGGCATTCACCCAGCCAGGTGTCATAGAATCATAGAATCATCTGATTGGAAAAGACTTCTGAGATCATCAAGTCCAACCATACCTGTCCCCTTACTAAACTATGTCCCTAAGAAACTCATCTACCTGCCTTCTAAACACCTCCAGGGATGGTGACTCAGCCACCTCCCTGGGCAGCTATTCCAGTGCCAGACTGACCTTTCAATGATTTCTAGTCTGAACCTCCCCTGGTGCAATTTATGGCCATTTCCTTTTCTTTCCTCATTTCCACAGCCTCCTTTCAGGCAGTTTAAGACAGCGATGAGGTCTCCCCTCAGTCTCCTCTTCTCCAGGCTAAACAACCCCAGTTCCCTCAGCCACTCCTCATAGGACTTGTTCTCCAGCCCCTTCACGGCTCATTGCCCTTCTCTGGACACTGTAGAACCCCTCAAAGTCCTTCTTGTACTGAGGGGCCCAGAACTGAACACAGCACTCGAGGTGTGGCCTCACCAGTGTCGAGTACAGGGGCACAATCACTGCCCTGGTCCTGCTGGCCACACTGTTTCTGACACAGGCCAAGATGCCATTGGCCTTCTTGGCCACCTGGGCCACTGCTGGCTCATGTTCAGTCCCTGCCAACCAACACCCCCAGGTCCTTCTCCTCCAGGCAGCTCTCCAGCCACTCTTCCCCAAGCCTGTAACGCTGCAGGGGTTGTTGTGTCCCAGGTGCAGGACTCAGCGTTTGGTCTTGTTGAACCTCATCCCGTTGGTCTCAGCCCATGGGTCCAGCCTGTCCAGATCCCTCTGCAGAGCCTCCCTTCCTTCAAGCAGATCAACACTGCCACCCAGCTGGGTGTCATCTGCAAACTTGCTAAGGGTGCACTTGATCCCTTCATCCAGATCATTGATACAGATATTGGACAGGACTGGGCCCAGCACTGAGCCCTGGGGACACCACTTGTGACTGGTTTCCAACTGGATTTAACTTCATTCCCCACCCCACTCTGGGCCCAGCCATCCAGCCAGTTTTTCACCCAGCAGAGGCTGTGCCTGTCCAGGCCAAGGGCAGCCAATTGCTCAATCAGAATGCTGTGAGAAACGGTGTCAAAGGCTTTACTGGAGTCCAGGTACAGCACATCCACAGCCTTTCCCTCGTCCATTAACTGGGTCACCTTGTCACAGAAGGAGCTCAGATTGGTCTGGCAGGCCCTGCCTTTCATAAACCCATGTTGGCTGGGTCTGATCACCTGGCTGTCCTGCACGTGCTGTGTGACAGCCCCCTCAAGATGATCTGCTCCATGACCTTCCCCGGTACCGAGGTCAGACTGACAGGCCTGGAGTTCCCTGGATCCTCCCTCCATCTCTTCTTGTAAATGGGTGTAACCTTTGCCAGTCTCCAGTGAGTGGCACTTCCCCACTCAGCCAGGACTGCAGGTAGATGAGGGAAAGGGGTTTGGAGAGGACCTCTGCTGGCTCCCTTAATACCCTTGGATGGATCCCATCTGGCTCCATAGACTTGTGTGTGTCTCATTGGCCAAGCAGGTCTCTAACCAAATCCTCCTGGATCATTGGAGCTTCATTCTCACCGTCTTCTGGCTCAGGGGTCTGAGTATCCTGAGAACATCTCACCTGACTATTAGAGACTGAGAGGCAAAGAAGGCATTAACTACCTCTGCTCGTCCTCTTCCCTCATCACTACTGTACCTCCTGCATCGAGTAAAGGAGGGAGATTCTCCTTGGTCCTCCTGTTGTTAATGTGCTTGAAGAAACATTTCTTGTTGTCTTTCACTGAACTGGCCAGTTGAAGTTCCAGTTGGGCTTTAGCTTTTCTAATTTTCTCTCTACATGATCTCACCTCACCCTTGTAGTCCTCCTGGGACACCTGCCCTCTTTTCCAAAGCTCATAAACTTTCGTCTTCAGGAACCTCCAAAGGGGTTAATGGAGGAACTGTTTGAGTCAGTGTTTGTTAGTGTTAGTGGCAGAACAGCCACACACAGACATTCCCAGGGCGATATTTACAAGACTCCTGTCCTGCTGCTGAGCCTGTTGGGAGGGCAGAGCTGTCTGCAGCAGCATCTGAGCTCAGTCTGCATTCCCAGGAGAGTGCTGGAACCAGCACTGTGGTGGTGGGCTCGGAGCTGCTCGCCTGCAGGTGCCATTGCTGGGGTGGAGTTGGGTTTCTTTTTTGTGAGGTTTTATTCCCCCTGTTCCCAGAGAGAAATGGCATTCCAGAGAGGCACCTGGGAAGGGAACTGCACTGAGTCATCTCTTTCTTGGGGCTGTTTGGCTCAGTAATTTTTTTTTCTGCATGAAATGTGATTAAAATTTGACTTTGCTTTTGAAACACAAACAAAACACAATTTCTTCTGCTGCCGAGTGACCACAGTGCTCTGCCTTCCTCATTCCTTACCAGACTGAGCCATCCTCTGGCTGCAGTCACACCAAGACTTCAAAAGCCAAGCAGCTTTCCAGCAGACAGCCTGTGTCACAGCATGGTGGAGAGGACTCCAAGCTGCACTTTAGCAGAATACCTACTTTAATAATTCCGACTTTATTTGTCTCCAGTGGGCTTGTCTGAACAAGACGCCAAAACCACTCACTATAAATTCTTGAAAATACAGTCTGCCTGATGGAGATGGTGACTCTGTTACTGGCTGTGTGGTCTGTCTTCTGGAATATTTCTTCTGGATGGGTTTGTGGTTAAGCACCACTGAGAGCACGCTTATAATCAGAAGATTGTTTACATCAGAAGTGTAGCCAGCAGGGTGAGGGAGGGGTTCAGCCCTTCTGCTCTGCTCTTGTGAGACCCCACCTAGAGCCCTGCGTTGAGTTCTGGAGTCCTTAGCACAGGAAGGATATGGATCTGTTGGGGCAGGTCCAGAGGAGGCCACGAATATGATCTAAGGACTGGAGCACCTCCTACATGAGGACAGGCTGAGAGAGTTGAGTTTTTCAGCCTGGGGAAGAGAAGGCTCCAGGGAGATCTTGGAGCAGCCTCCCAGTACTGAAAGGGGCTTCAGAGGGGAGATTGAGATGAGATCTTAGGAAGAAATGTTTTCCTGTCAGGATGGGGAGGCCCTGGCCCAGGTTGCCCAGAGCAGTGGTGGCTGCCCCATCCCTGGAGGTGTTCAAGACCAGGTTGGATGAGGCTTTGATCACCCTGATCCAGAGGGAGGTGTCCCTGCCCATGACAGGGAGGTTGAAACTGAGTAAGCTCTAAGAGTCCCTTCCAACACAAACCATTCTATCATTCTAAGAAATCTCTGCTGCTTCCAGCAGGAGCATTGCTTGGAGGGGCCCTTTCCTTATGGCAGAGCAGGCGAGGAAGGAAGAAGCCATGAAACCACTGAAAAGAGTCACAGAAAGGTCCAAATTCATCCATAGGTCAGCTCACCTTCTCTATAGACTTGGGGTGCTGTAAAACACCACTTGTGAGAAGATATGCAATGTGTGTGTGTGTCTTAGAATACATGAATGCCACTCTCTGGCCTCAGGTTGCACCAGAGGAGGTTTAGATTGGATGTTGGGAAAGATTTCTTTACTGACAGAGTGGTGAAGCACTGGGAGAGGCTGCCCAGGGCAGTGGTGGAGTCTCCATCCCAGGAGGGGTTCAAAACACGTGTAGCAATGACACTTCAGGACATGGTTTAGCAGGCACGGTGGTGTTGGGTTGACAGTTGGACTGGATGAGCTTAGAGGTCTTTTCCAACCTTAATGATTCTGTGAGTCTTTATGGATAAGAGAAAGTGCTGATTGAGGAAGGATGCAGCAGCTTCTCTTCCCTGCAGAAGAACTCCCACCGTTCGGTCAGTTCTGACATCGCACTGCACCCAGTTTAACCTCACAGTGTGGAAGTGTGCACAGTTATTTGACTGGAGAATGCTAAGAGCAAACTGAATGTACATCTTGGTGAAGAGCCAGCAAATCTAGGTTACATCTTCCTTCCCCGGAAACAAGGGAGCTATTTTTAAACCTGGCCTTCCTGTACACTTTGAAATAGAATGACTTCTCTTGTGCTAGACAGAGCGTGACGGTACGTTCACATTAATAATGAGCTGTTACTGCTGCTCTGCATTAAATGGGGAGGGTTGGACAGGAACCAGCCTTTTTCCAGAAAGGACTGCCTCCAGTGACCTCTCTAGGCACTGGGCTCTGCAAAGCTCAGGTCATCCAGAGAGGAAAAGAGGCAAAGCAATTTGAATGGTGGGAGAGGAGCTTGCTGGTGGCTTTGTGACAGGACTTCCATTGCATTGCACTCCCTGGGGAATGGGGAAAATTACAGATAAGATCTCCTAATTTGTATAAAACTCTATTTGATACAGGAGCCTGTTGGAATCCTAGCTGTTAAACTGTATTATCTGGCTGGAGACTCTGCCAAAGCAAGAGGTTTCCATTGCAGTTGTTAAGAAGATGTGAAGATGTGAATTCATAGAACCATTGAATCACAGAATGGTTTGAGTTGGAAGGGACTTCAAAGCCCATCGAGTTCCAGCCCCCCTGCCATGGGCAGGGACACCTTCCACTGGACCAGGTTGCTCAAAGCCCCACCCAGCCTGGTCTTGAACACCTCCACGTGCTCAAGTCAGCCTGTAACCTTCAGCTACCAACACATCCTCTTTGTGGCCGTGGGTTTGGGCGAAGACAAACCAACACTTGCTCGGGGTTGGGCTATGAGATGTAGCTGCTTTTCCTTTGCATTGTGGCACTGTAGCACCTGGTTTCAGCAGTTAATATTTGTTTTCGTTTCTCTGCATGCTGGTATGTAGTGCTAATCTTGTCATTGCTAAAAATAAGGCAACAAGTTTATATAGCCTAGTGTCTACCTGACATCTGAGGGAGCTATAATTTAGATTTATTGGTCCTAGCAGTTGCAGCTGATTCTGCATTTGTGTTTAGAAGGTGCCAGGTTCAAGTCTTGGTGTGTGTTCCTGCCATAAAGGTTTCCATTCTTGGCTTTCTGTGGGTGCCTGGTGATACCTGTGGAGTTGTACTTCTGTGGATTCTTGCTGTGCCCTTAAAAGAGAACCCTGACTGTATTCTATCCATTGCTGGCATTCTTGTTTCTAACCTGGGGAACAGTCAAGGAGTATGAGTTTGTGTGCCAGAGGATGCAGCTCTCTTGGCTAGACTGAGAAATAAAGTACTATCCCCTAAGCAGCTGAACTGGGGGGGTCGCCTCATTTGTGAACTTAGGGTTGGTTTGGGGCTATTTAAACCTGTGTGGAAAACCATCCTGCACTTCACAGCTGTGGCCACTGAAATATCTGGATGCTGTTTTTGCAGGCAACTCTGTTTCCTGTTTGCCTGTCTTTGAATATATTTCTGCTGATGTTTTAGAACAGTATTTTCACTTTGTTTTAGTTAAGTATTTGAAGATATGGCTTGACTGAAAATAATGTTGGAAGAAAATAGAGCCAAGTAGAGCGAGCCATTCACCTAGTGGAGATGTGTTGCCTCTGTTTGAGTGTCTGTGCATGTTAACAAAAGATCTAAAGATCACACTACTCCAATATTTTGATTTTGTTATCTATCCCAAAATAATAATGGTGATTTTTTGTTGTTGAAGCCTTTCTTTATGGAGCTGAATGAAGGGAACATGTTCTAAGTCAACCAGAGTTGCTGTTTCTTTCTACCTGGGATCTTGGATTTCACTTCAGCTTTAACTCAGTGTCTCTCTTAGAAAAGGATTCATTGGAACATATTCCAAATTATTGCACTGAGCATAAAGAAAAGAACACGAAGAGAAGCTCTGCTGAAAAGCAGCAACAGTTACATGTCCAAATAAGAATGTCTGGAGTCATCCAAACCTGTCTGTCTCTGGTGAAAAGGCTCTTCCAGTTCAAGAGTTAACAGTCAGGAATTGACTTCAGGTGTGGAAAGCTTTTGTCCTTCCCTTACAGACAGTGATGCAGCAGAGGTGTGACACTGCTGCTCATTGGCTTTTCTTTGAGTCCAGGGTGAGAACTGGTCAGAAAAGGAAGAAAACAGGATCTGGTTGTTGTGTAAATGACTTGGGTTTCTATAATTTCCTTTTGTGAGGACTGGAATGTTTGAATGGAATCTTAATGATTAGTGCAAGTAAGGAAAGATACAGTTTTGCAGTTTAGCTGTAGCTGACCAACTCACCATCATTTTGGGCTTGCTTGCTTTTGCAGGTCAATCAGAATGCAGAGATGCAAAGGGCCCGTCTGCGAGATGATATTAAGGAATATAAATTCCGAGAAGCACGTTTGCTGCAAGACTACACGGAGCTTGAGGAGGAAAACATCTGTCTCCAGAAACAAGTGTCAGTCCTGAAGCAAAACCAGGCAAGTTGTTCCAAATAGTGAGGGTTGCTTTGTATCACCAGTTAATTCTTGTATTACCGCATGACTATGTCTGCTTTGAACTTCCAGCCACTCCTTCTCTGTGTTTATGCTGCTTTTGAGACCATAAACACTACCTTTTAGTACCAGCAGTTGTCCTAAAATGTTTTAAGTCCTTTCTGATTCTGTTTATACACAGGCATAAGATGGTGTGGCTTCTACTTTGACTTCCAAGTCCTTCCTTTGCCTTCTCTCTGTTTGATGGAAGTGAAGTCTTTACCAGTCTGCTTTGTTACTAACTTTAGTCTTTTTGCTACACCAGGTTTTCAATGTCTCTTTGTAATACTGTCTGTCCATCCATCCATCCATCCAACAATCCATCCATCCATCCATCCATCCATCCATCCATCCATCCATCCATCCATCCATCCAGCCAGCCAGCCAGCCAACAATCCATCCATCCATCCAGCCATCCATCCAGCCATCCATCCAGCCATCCATCCAGCCATCCATCCAGCCATCCATCCAGCCATCCATCCAGCCATCCATCCAACAATCCATCCATCCATCCATCCATCCATCCATCCATCCATCCATCCATCCATCCATCCATCCATCCATCCATCCATCCATCCATCCATCCAGCCATCCATCCATCCATCCATCCATCCATCCATCCATCTATCCATCCATCCATCCATCCATCCATCCATCCATCCATCCATCCATCCATCCATCCATCCATCCATCCATCCATCCATCCATCCATCCATCTATCCATCCATCCATCCATCCATCCATCCATCCAACAATCCATCCAACAATCCATCCATCCATCCATCCATCTATCCATCCATCTATCCATCCATCCATCCATCCATCCATCCATCCATCCACCCATCCATCCATCCATCCATCTATCCATCCATCCATCCATCCATCCATCCATCCATCCTCCCTCTACCGTATCTGTAACTGGATGTATTTCTGAACCCGTGTTTTTATTCCTACTTCATGCTTCCATTTCCTCTCCAGTTCTCTGCTTCTCCTCTCTTTCTGGCTACTTTCTTTAAGCGTGGGCTGCTCTTACAGTTTGTCCTGTGCTGTCAGACCTGTGTGACTGCTCATCTGAAAAGTCACGTTCCATTGCACAGTTACAGCTATTTTCAGATTTTGGAAAACTGTATTTTTGGAACAACTGAACAATTTCCCTGTGTTGTCATTTGCACAGGTACTTAGATTAGATGTGATCTTTGGCATGGTTCACTTCTCTTCACCCTGAAAGAGGGGAGATTGAGATGAGATCTTAGGAACAAATGTTTTGCTGTGAGGGTGGGGAGGCCCTGGCCCAGGTTGCCCAGAGCAGTGGTGGCTGCCCCATCCCTGGAGGTGTTCAAGGCCAGGTTGATGGGGCTTTGAGCCCCCTGATCCAGAGGGAGGTGTCCCTGCCCATGGCAGTGGAGTGGAACTGGATGGGCTTTAAGATCCCTTCCAAACCAAACCATTCCATGATTTTATGATTCTAACTGCTGACAGATATGATAAAACATTTTTTTCAGAATATATAAAAGCCGAGTTTGAGCGCTAGGAGCATCCCAACAGTTTAACCCCAGTGGCACATTGTAATAGTGGTGCAGTGTCAGTGGCAAAGCTGTGTGATGCTGGGGTTTGGAAATGTTGAGCTTGAATTTGTGGGGCAACTGACCAGGGAATTTGTAAATCAAACAGAGACAGAGCTTACGTGATGTGCTAGGAAAGCCTGTTTTGTGATGCTTCTGTATCAGGCATTGTTTCTCCTGCCTGTCTTATTAAGCTGGAATAGATCAGCTCATTCGAGGGTTTGCTTGGAAATGTGATTCTGTGGTCTCTGTGAAGGTAAGTGATGTAAGGAGTGTTCACAGTCATAGTGCCAGGCTCCAGAACTGAGAAAGTTTTCTGTTCTCATCATATTTAGTGAAATCAGACGTTCGAAAGTAAAATCACTTGGTGCCTTGCACCTTTTCATTAGTGTTTTTTCCTCTCCATTTGTTTATCTCCAGGTGGAGTTTGAAGGCCTGAAACATGAAATCAAAAGGCTGGAAGAGGAAACAGAATTCCTCAACAGCCAGCTAGAAGATGCCATACGGCTGAAGGAGATCTCCGAACGCCAGCTCGAGGAGGCCTTAGAGACACTGAAAACAGAGCGGGAGCAGAAGAACAATCTTCGTAAGGAGCTCTCTCACTACATGAACATCAATGACTCCATGTACAACAGCCACCTGAACATCTCTTTGGATGGACTCAAGTTCAGCGACGAAGCCACAGAGCCCAATAATGATGAAGTCATGAATGGATTTGAACAGAACTGCCTCAGCAAACTCAGCAACGGCAAGAACAGCACATCAACACCCAAGAAGAACGAAAGCTTCCCTCCAGCCCCAAGCCTGGTTTCAGATCTTCTGAGTGAATTAAACATCTCTGAAATCCAGAAGCTGAAACAACAGCTTGTACAGGTAAATGGGTTTCCTGAACGACTGCGTGCTCCCAAATGGCTGTTAAGAGTTTGGGTTGTCATTTCAGTCTTTCCAAGGTCTCATGTGACCACTGTACAGTATGAACTGTCTTTATAAAGGCTCTGATTGATGCAAAATTTGCCAGCTTCGAATATTTGTCAGTGGAAAAGCACAGCTTTTTTGTTTTCCTCTTTATTTTGATGCAAAGAAGCAAGCAGCCTCTGTTTGGGGGAAAGGGGTAACGCATCCCTTGTGCAGGACATGCAGTGGTTTCTTCCTTATGGCACTAGTGAGAAGGATAGCAAAAGTTGATAATGACTCCTGTCATCTTCCTGAAAAGGAGTTTTGTACATCATAAATAACTATTTTCTGTAATTGATCTGACCAAGCATTTCTGTGTTTTATTTGTGCCATTGGGAGGCTGGAGAGTTTGAAACAAGGTACAGATTTGTGTTGCCTAGAAGTGGTTTGAAATTAATTTTGTCAAGCATTTTTTTAGTGTTCTATAAGAAAAAGCCTTTACAGAAAAAAAAATGCTAGGTTTTTTTCAAATGAGAACATTCAGAGGAGAAACCTTAAAAGTTTCAGTATTTCCAAGCTTCCACCATAGACTGGCTGTTTATTTTCTAGTATTTTCTAGGATGAGAGGGAACAATTTTCAGCTGAAAGAGGGGAGAATGAGATGAGATCTTAGGAACAAATGTTTTCCTATGAGGGTGGGGAGGCCCTGGCCCAGGTTGCCCAGAGCAGTGGTGGCTGCCCCATCCCTGGAGGTGTTCAAGGCCAGGTTGGATGGGGCTTTGAGCCCCCTGATCCAGTGGGAGGTGTCCCTGCCCATGGCAGGGGGGTGGAACTGGATGGACTTTGATGTCCTTTCCAACCCAAACCATTCTGTGATTCTATGATTTACTTCATTATTTGTAAACTTTAGCTGATGTTGAACAGAAAGGTTGTTTTCACAATGAGACCATCAGCTATGGAAGAAGTGGGTAAAAATGTGCATTTAAGGGTGGAAATGGGAGAGAATTGGCAAGGAACCCTGTGTTTGAGATACTTTTTTAATAAATTAAATAGTCTTTTGCAAAACGTGCACGCAATCAGATTTCTGTCCCCGCGCAGACCTTGGCTAAGTTGCCGTCTCTGATAATAAAGCCATTTTTTTGATAGTCTGCTTTACGTAGGTGTCTGTGTTTGTGCATTTCAGATGGAAAGAGAAAAGGTGAACTTGTTAACTACGCTCCAGGAGTCTCAGAAGCAGCTGGAAAACACACGAGGGGCCCTCTCGGAGCAGCATGAGAAAGTTGGGAGACTCACAGAAAACCTAAACGCGATGAAGAAGCTCCAGGTCAGCAAGGAACGTCAGTCTGCGCTTGACAATGAGAAGGACCGGGACAGCCACGAGGATGGAGACTACTATGAAGTTGACATCAATGGGCCAGAGATCTTGGAGTGCAAGTACAAAGTGGCTGTAGCAGAAATTACTGACCTAAAAGAAGAGCTTAAAAACCTTAAGGCCAAATACAAAGACTGTGAGTCCAAGTATGAGGAAGAGAAGAGCAGGTATGAGACGGAGAGCCAGGCTCTCACTGATAAGATCACCTCGCTGGAGAAATCCAGTAGGCATGATAGAGATCAGGTGGCCAGACTGGAGAAGGAGCTGAAGAAAGTCAGTGATGTTGCTGGAGAAACACAGGGCAGCCTCAGTGTGGCCCAAGATGAACTGGTCACCTTCAGCGAGGAACTGGCCAATTTGTACCACCACGTCTGCATGTGCAACAACGAAACTCCAAACAGAGTGATGCTGGATTACTACAAGGAAGGCAAAGGCGGCCGCAGTAGTCCAGAGGCCAAGGGAAGAAGGTCTCCCATCCTGCTTTCTAAAGGGCTGTTAACAATAGAGCTGGGAAAGGCAGAGAATGGGAGTGGTGACAGCAGCCCATCACCCGTGTCATCTCTGCCATCTCCTGTGTCAGATCCTCGGAAGGAACCAATGAACATTTACAACTTGATCGCTATCATCCGAGATCAGATCAAACACCTGCAGGCTGCTGTGGACAGAACAACTGAGCTGTCCAGGCAGCGCGTCGCCACTCAAGAACTTGGGCCGGTGGTAGACAAAGACAAGGAAGCTCTCATGGAAGAAATCCTGAAGTTGAAGTCCCTGCTGAGCACCAAGAGAGAGCAGATAGCAACTCTGAGAACTGTGCTGAAGGCCAACAAGCAGGTAACCAGCTCTTACTGATGGTTATGGTATCGGGGAGTTAGGTGATAAGAGAATTGATCTTGCTGTCTGGTCAGTGGGGCCTCTGTTGCTGATATTTGTTTGGCCCAGGGCTCAGGCGTGCTGCTCCATTGAAGTCACATCACTGTCCTGCTGTAAAGCTGAGCACTGGGGCTTTAAGTGACTTCTCCTTGTCACAGACTTAGGAGACTTTTTATTAAGCTGCCTGTCTGAAATAAATCATGTTTAGTGTCAGACACCTAAAATGAAGAGGTGAGAATGCTAGTAGTTACCCTTAAAATGATTTTTTAAACTTATAAACTCTTCTCTCTCAAAACTGCAAAATAAAAAAAGCTTTCCAAGGTGAGGATGTGATACAACATGGTCAAAACAACAGGGCTGAAATTAGTCTTTGTGTTGTGCCTTTCAATACACCTTAGCAATGGGGTAGAGAAAAATAACTGCCATTAAGACACTGTGGCATGTGTCATTGTCTCCTCTAAAGTTAAAGTAATGTGAATTGGAGTTGTCTTAAAAAAATAATATAAGTATGATGTTGTTTGAGAAAGATACTGTTTTCTCTTGAACATTTCCATAAAGGTGTTCCCAAAATGTAAGACAGGCAAAATGCTGTAAAGGTTAGAGAACTGTGAGTGATGATTGCATTGAAATACAGAGATAGTAAATAGCCCTTTTGTTCTTTGTGTTGATGCATGTAAAGTTTCATTTCTTTTAGGAGCTGGATATGGATGTCACTAAACTTGTGTTCTGTAATTCCCTGGATGCCTCTGCATGGTCAGTGGGAGCAGGAGACCCATGTGTTCCCAGGGTTCAAAAATGAAATTCTATTTAATTTATACAAGAGAAGTTGGCCAGAAGTTTAACATTGCAGTGCAAAGTAAATGTTTCATGATGTGAATAGTGACTAAATTCTCTTAGCCAGCCACTTTGTGAAGGGTTTCATTAACCAGTACATTTCTCTTAAAACAGACCGCAGAGGTGGCCCTGGCCAACTTAAAAAGCAAGTATGAAAATGAGAAGGCTATGGTTACAGAGACCATGATGAAGCTGCGAAATGAGCTGAAGGCTTTGAAAGAAGATGCTGCTACCTTCTCTTCCCTGAGAGCAATGTTTGCTACAAGGTAAAGGACATAGGAGCTGTGCAAAATGGCACTCCTTGCTTGCGCGGGGAAAGAGCCCATGCAGAGCATGGGGGGCTGAGGTGCCTTTTCCTGAGGTTGTGGTACTGGTTTTGTCTGTGTTATGTTCCTGTTGATGAGGAAGGTACCAGGGAAGTAGTAGGTTGCTACAAAACAAGAAGTTGTGGCAGTATTTAATTTGGGTGCGAGGTTATCCCTGGTTCTCGAAGCCGTGGGCTCTGGGAAGGAGTGACATTTCACACTGCAAAATGGGTGCTTGTTACACCATGAAGATGTGACTGCTGGACCTGTGATGATTCAGAAAAAAAAGTAAAGATGTTGCAAACTTCTTATTATTCTGAGGTTGTCCATCCAGCAGTTGGTATCTCTGTCCTTTCATTTACCTGTGTTAGGTGATTTGGGTTGCGTATGCCTTTGGAACTTGCTTCTCTCTCTTAGTTGTGCTCTGTGGTGTTACAGACAACAAATACCTGTTGACACATGGGTGCTGCAGCAGTGGGAAGTGCTGCTTTGATCTGCGTGTTGCTTACTGCTGCTCTCATTGATTGCTTCTTTGAGTCTGCACATTTCTTTTGGAGAATGCTGAGGCAGCCATGGGATGTTACAAAATCCAGGTCCGTTTCACAGCTGAGGACCATTCAGTTGACTTCTGGGTGGAGATGGTCCTGAAGAACACGAGAACAAAAAGCTTCATCTAAAAGTTGTCAGCCCCAGCTTGATGGGATTTAATGTCTTTAAATTGGAAGGGGGAAGATTTAGATTAGACATTAGGAAGAAATTCTTGGTGATGAGGATGGAGAGACGTTGTAATGGGTTGCCCAGGGAAGCTTTGGATGCCACATCACTGGAAGTGTTCAAGGCCAGGTTGGATGGGGCTTTGAGCACCCTGATCCAGTGCAAGGTGTCCCTGCTCATGGCAGGGGATTTGGCACTGGATGATCTTTAAGGTCCCTTCCAACCCAAACCGTTCCATGATTCTATGATTCACCAGAGACACACCTGGCAATGTTCACTTGCCTGTGTATTCCATGCATTGGAGAAGAGAGACGATAAAGGATGGTGTTCAATGTAGCCTAGACCCTTGCTTTTTAGCTAACCCAGGGGATGGGAGAGGCTGTGGGTGCTGGGTGCTGCTTCCTTCCTGCTTTCTCTGGACACTTTAAAAGAGCAAATCCAAAACAGAAAGGGTTTCTTTGTCATCTTCTACAAAGTACCCTGGTCAGGAATCACAAGGATGCTTGTGAGGATTCCTGAGGCTTTTCTGTATGGTCTTCTGTGGGGGTGGTTCTGCAGCAGCTCTTGTGTCTGTTGAGTAATCTTTAGCTTCCTGGTGATTCAGCTTTTCTCAGCAATATCCTGCACATGGGTAAGCATGGGAAGGAGAAACAGATACCAAGGAATGCTAGAGGCTGAATTGTGGCAGCACATTGTGCTGGGAAAGGAATGCCCTATACAGTCTGGATTTGTCCTACTTCTCGTGCTCCTTTTCTGCAGCGTAATTAACATGCAGAAATTGCAATCTTTGTTAGTAGATCAGCTTGAAGCCAAAAGGAAAGAGAAAAAGCTGTTAACTGTTAACTCTCAGTGGTCTTCCCTGGATTTAGGTACCTGCAGTGTGGTTCCCTACATGGTGATGTTCCTGTGTGGGAGTGACTGTGAGAGTCTGGAGAGGAAGAGTTGGTAGAGAGATGCCGAGAGGGTGATTCTCTCACTGCCTTTCCCTTGGTGTGTTATCCAGAGGTCAACCTTGCCCTTTTACTGGGAAGCAAGTAAAGAGGGCTCCTTGGCTCCTCTACTTGGAGGTAGAATAGAAGTTTTTCTGAAAGGCCCAGTGTGATGAGCTCTGTCCTGGAGCTGCCACAGGAGCGAGGTTTGGGGGTGCACGACAGACTCCCTGCCTAAGATGAACAGCTGTAATTCCTGAAGTTAGGCATTACCTAGTAATTGTAGTGAAAAAATAAGGGGCCAAGGGCAAAGGAGAACTCAAAAAGCTGAGGATGGAGTAAGTGGACACATGGTCTGCTGAGCCTTTGTTTGCATTCCTGATCCTGGTGTAGCAGATAAGCAGTTGTGGATTGCATCTGGCCTGAGACAGTGGCAGTTGCACAGAACAGGAAGAATTGCTGCTTCCTCCCAGTATGCCCAGTGTTTCAGATGCCACAGCAGCTACTGAGACCTGTTTCTGCAGGAGGGTCCTGTTGCCCCTTTCTGCTGATCTCTGGTCAGAGGGCAGAAGGAGTGTAGTGGTCAGCTCAGTGCATTCCTCTGTCTGTGGTTGTTTCTCCGAGTCTCTGTTTCAGCTAAGGTGGATTTTCAAGGGGTGTTCCTAGGTACTTGGGTGAAGATAACCTAAAAAGCAGGTTTCGAGTCTGGTTTCACAGAATCATAGAATAGTTGTTTGGAAAAGACCTTTGAGATCATCAAGTCCAACCGTGCCTGTCCACTACTAAACCAGATCCCTGAGCACCTTGTTCATCTGTCTCTTAAATCCTTCCAGGGATGGGGACTCCACCACTGCCCTCCGTAGACTCTTCCAGTGCCCGAGAACCCTTTCCATGAAGAAATTTTTCCTACTATCCAATCTAAGCTTTCCCTGGCACAACTTGAGGCCATTTCCTCTCATCCTATCCCTTGTTACTTGGGAGAAGAGACCAACACCCACCTCACCACAACCTCCTTTCCAGGAGCTGCAGCAAGCAATGAGGTCTCCCCTCAACCTCCTCTTCTCCAGACTAAACAGCCCCAGGTCCCAGAACCCCTGTGCTCCAGCCCCTCAATGTCGTTCTTGTAGTGAGGGGCCCAAAACTGAACCCAAGATTCAAGGTGCAGACTCAACAGCCTGGAGTCCAGGGGGAAGATCCCTTCCCTGCTCCTGCTGGCCACACCATGACTGATCCAAGCCAGGATGCTGTTGGTCTTTTTGGCCACCTGGACCACCGCTGGCTCATGTTCAGCTGCTGCCAACCAGCAACTCCATGTCCTTTTCCTCTGGGCAGCTTTCCAGCCACTCTTCCCCAAGCCTGGAGCGTTGCCTGGGGTTGTTGTGGTGTGTCAGAGATCAGTAACAGCCCAGTTGTCTTCACCATCACAAACAAATGACTGTCAGGGCACCTCAGGAGTTTGTGATGGGGCCCTCACCCCACCCTGTTGGTTTCAGTGCTGTGTTCGAGGTGGGGTGAAGGAGGCTGCTACGCGGAGATCCGTGTTTCCCACAGGAAGCCACTCATTTTGTAGGATGCAAGAGAGCTGTAACAATACATGAGAGTCAAAGCCTGGGCGTGAATACAGTGACTGACCTCATTTCCTTTTTAAAGGAGATGAATCCCACAAATTTTACAATACTACCAGCTATTTTTCAGAAGTCATGAAAATACAATAGGACCTCAGCCTGAAGACAAAGGAAGGCTTGCACGACACAGCTGAACAGCTCCCAGCGCGGAGGGACTGCGGCAGCGCTCGTACGGCACCGTGCGCCCAAACAGCTCTCACACAAAGGAATAAATCAAGATCTGCTTAATGCAGGAGTGCATGTGGTAGCTCTCCTATTGAAGTCCAAATGTTCTTATTCAACACACACAGCCCTGTTGTGTGTACAAACTGACTGAAAGCACTGGAAGCCAGATTAAAATCTGCCCTGTAGAGCTGAAAATGGCATTGATCTGCTTAATTAGACTGCAGTAGGTATTTATCACTGTATTACAATCATATGTTTTAGTGTTTAATTAGTAAACTCTCCCTTCACCACAAAAAAAAAAAGATGCAATCACTTCCCATTTAATAGGATAGGATGATATAAGAATGATGGGATGACAGGGAATGGGTTTTAGCTAAAAGAGGGCAGATTGAGATGAGATTTTAGGAAGAAATGTTTTGCTGTGAGGGTGGGGAGGCCTTGGCCCAGGTTGCCCAGAGCAGTGGTGGCTGCCCCATCCCTGGAGGTGTTCAAGGCCAGGTTGGATGGGGCTTTGAGCCCCCTGATCCAGTGGGAGGTGTCCCTGCCCATGGCAGGGGGGCTGGAACTGGATGGGCTTTGAGGTCCCTTCCAACCCAACCCATTCCATGGTTCTGTGATTATCTAAGGGTGCCGTAAATTATCCTGCATCTTTAAAAGCGTGAACGTCATTGCTGAGTGTGGGGTTGCAAGAACCCTGGTGAAAAGTGGTTGTGGTTTTGTACAGGTTTGTTTGAAGTTCCTGTTTAGGAGAGTGTGTCTGAAATCAACTGCAAAGCCATCACTCCGCTAACGTCAGCCGGACCCACGGGGTTGGGGTTGTAGAGATGGAGATCGCTGAAGGTTGATGTGTTTCATTGCAGATGTGACGAGTACGTCACACAGCTGGATGAAATGCAGCGGCAACTCGCAGCAGCTGAGGATGAGAAGAAGACTCTCAACTCCTTGCTTCGGATGGCTATCCAGCAGAAACTGGCCCTGACCCAGCGCCTGGAGCATTTGGAGCTGGACCACGAGCAGGCCAAAAGGGTGCGCACAAAATCCGCTTCCAAAGCCAAGAGCAGTAACCCGACTGTAAGTCACATTCGGTCCTGCGGAGACAGGGCTGAAGGATCTGTCCTTAACAACCAGGTGTTCTGTAGTGAGAAGTATAAAATCTATTGTGACTAGGGCAGGAGTGTAGGAAAATCATATTCTGCATCTTATTTTATGCTGTGTCAGCGTAAATCCCCGCTATCTAACGTCGCAGTGAGTTGACTTGTACTAGTATGTTGTTGAACCAGGTAATACACATCGTATTATGGTGGTCTTAACTGTATCTAATTCGTAAGTACGGGGATGCTATTAACAAGTTAATAGTGGAAAGGTTAGCTTTTTCCACAATTAACATGTCTGGGGTTTGCTGTTTATGGTAAGTGTCGAGTACACCCGGTATAGTATACCTGGTGCTACTAACTGTAGTTTGTATAGCACAAGTGTGATCCTTCCTCCAGGGTTGCAGCATGCTTCAATAAATGCTTTCACAGGCAGAAACAAGCAGAAACCCTTCCCTGTTGTTGTGGATTAAGAAGTGGTGAAAAGAAAATGTTAAGATTAGAGGTATGTCTTGAAAATGCAGAGCATTTTGAAACTACAACCGAAATTATTTGGCCTGTTGTGGCAGACATTGAGAATTGCTGTCGTATCACCACAGACCAAAGCCGTAAAGCTTTTATAGGCTGTAAAAGCTAGGAGAAAACTTGGTAGGGTACATTATTTACACTCTGCTTCTCTCTCTACAGAGGGTTAAGCAGAAGAAACTTGCACATTTATATTCCAAATATGCAATATTTACCCCATCTGATAAAAAACTTAAAATTCTCAGAATTGGCATCCTACCTGGCAGACAGTTCCACTGTAGAGTCACGCTATGGAAAGGTGTCGTGTCCTGAAAAGAGTCTTTGTGGTCTCACGTTGCTCCTTGCAAGCGTACCACGTTGGAAAGAAGCTGTTTTCTCTCTTGCTGTAGCCACACAACACAGATGTGTAGACTTGATGTGACTGCACTCTAGGATTGGCGGTCACAGAGCAGTTCTCAGCTTTCAGTCTTTGTCTGCATCGATAGAATTGCAGAGCTCTGATCAGGTTTTGAAGTACACAAAGATACTGCATTCCTGATGCAAGCACTTGTTTCACAGGGCTCTACGTTTATAGGCACAGAAATTGAACCAGATCATCCTGCTAAGCATTATTTATGAAGTAGCTTAGTCTAGGTATTAATCTTTACAAACAAGTAAACCTTTGTCTGCTGTGGAATTCTTAAGGGGCCTTTTTAGCCACTTAATTACAATACATTTCATAATATAAAAGTGTACTTCAGAATTGGTGCCTAGAGAAAAAGATTGAAGATGTTGTTTCTAAAATTCACGGAGCACACCAAGGCACACTTTGTTCTTTGAACCAGAGTTTGCAAGTGCCTAGCCTCACACTTTCTTTTAGTGTAAAGCCCTGTTCAGTTTGTACTCTCTCAGATAACTTTGTATGCCTATAGTATTACTAAAAGCAACGCAAGCCTCCCCGCTGCCTGCTCGATGGTGATGTTTGTGAAAGCCATCCTGACCCTCCCGCTGCGGTGCCGGCTCCCACGGAGCATCCGCTGCTTGCTTCCCATGCAGTGTGCTCTGCCTATAAGTAGTCAGGAGATATCCCAGTGCTAACAGGAGGTAATACAGAGCACTGCTCGTTTTCCCAGTGACAGGGAAACCACCTGGGATTTGGCTTCCCCTCCATTAGAAGGGACACCTTCTAATTTCATCCAGTGAGACTGAAAACAAGTGGAGTTGTGGAAACCTGCTGCAAAGCTGGGAACCATTGGAATGCCACAGTCCAATGCCAGAACTGCATTTACCAATATCAAGAGGAGGAAGAAGGTGGCTTAAGTCAAATATGTTGCTCAAACATCACTGCTCAAGCAGTTTTAACAATTCTAGCTTTGGAACTGGGCCCTGTGCATCTGTTATTACTTTTTTTTAGAAAACACTGAATTCTCCTGAATTTGAGCTTTAATCATGCTAAATAGCAGGTTTGATAATTTAGAAGCAAGGCATCTTTTAACAGTTTTCAATCCTGCTTTCTCTTTTTTGCTGCACAATCTCCCAAAGGCCTTTATTATCCTCATTCCTGCATGAAGTGTGATTTAAAAATACTCTGTAAAAGCAGGCGGTTGAGTGCTAACTTTGCTCCAGTAGAAACAATTACCATTTTGCTTCCGCTATGGTAGGGAGCTTTAACACAGTTTTCACTGCTTCCATGTCTCTCATGGCAGTATTTTTGCAAAATACCAATGGCAAAAAGGAAAATGGGAGAAATTGAATGCGTTGTTAGGTTTTTTCAAATTAACTTTTTAGAAGGATTTTGGTGTTATCAGGTGGTGACTGTCACTGTCAGTCTCGACTCACATGTTCAGTTCCAGGTATGAGCAGTTTTGCTCTTAGCCCAGTAGTTTCAGTCATCATTTCCATCTTCATTCAATCATGTGGATATTTAAAAAACAAAAGGGCCAAGAAGCCTGGCTGCTGTTTGAGCTGTCGAGATTCTGGTTTAGCTTTTAGCACCCGTTACAGAGAGCAGTGAGGAGTGGTGGTAAAGTGACCTGGTCCTGCTGTTTCTATTTTTAGATCATATTTCAGATGGAGTCTTGTAACTCTTGATTAACATTGTCTTGAAACATATGTTTGCTGTAAGTCTTTCATGTCACTTCCAGTGGGTTGGGATAAAGCATGGATAATTCCGTAAGCCGGCACCTACCTCTGCAAGCAGGATGTTCTTCGGGATGATGTTCTCTGCATGACACACTGACCTGCATGTTTTTGGGATACCTAAAGCTTCACTCAGAACGTTTCTTGCACATTTATTGCTGTTAACTTGTGCTGGAACAGCAAAGCTTTATTCAGTACTTGTAAGAAACCTTCTTTCTGCAAAGCTCCTGCTTCCAGGCTAAACCCGTTCGGCATCGTTTCACCGCCTTGGAAAGCCAGACTGGCTGCTTCTGCCCCAGCGATCTAACAGATGCCCTTGACCAACTAACCTGCTTCCGCAGCACGGTGTTGTACCTCTTGAGTTCTTTCATTGAGAAATAAACACTGATTTTTTTTTTTTTTCCTAATGCTATGTTATTTTTCCATTTTTCAGCTGTAGAGTAGTCCCTGGAGAAGCCTTTCCAACAGTGCAACAGCATTCCTTAGCCTCTTTCCTTGTGATTAACAGTGGTAGCCCATTGCACAAAGAGTGGAAACCACTGCCCTGATCCTAACTCTTGAAAACACCTTTTCCTGTGTACTACCTGAACCTTCCCTTTATGTCTGAAGCTGTAAAACAAAAGAGCTTTCCCTGTAAGTGCTGCTGCAGTAAGAAACCTTACAAGTGCTGAAGAAACCCATGTAACACTCACCATTAGTGTGTGATCGACTAGAAATGCCGGGATGGGGAACTCCTCACTTCATTGCAGATGCTCAGATTTTACCTGATTGTTAAACCTGTGCACTTTTGATATTTTGATATTTTTCTTTAGCTTCTTTAGTTCCTTACATAGAAGAGTTTATATAAATGCAGTGGGTTTTGCTTATAGTCTCCAATTTGGGCTTGTGATTTTGGAACTCTCCATCAGCATGTGGCAGAGATTTTGGGGGGGGGGGGCTCTAATTGTGATTAGAAAAGAGTTTCAACACAAATCGGGAGCTCTGCTAAACTGTGTGCTGTGCTTCAGCAGCTTTTTTTATTATTATAAACTGTTGCGCTTTATATGTTTAAATCACTGATATTTTTTTTTTAACTGCCATGCTCATTAAGAAATCCAGGGTATTCAAATTCTGGGGTTTTTTTCATATTGTATTATTATTCTTAGGAATAGTTCAATGTAACAAGAAGAAAACTTGACTTTGCTCTGGTTAAAACAGTAATAGGCACTTGAAGAATATAAGTAGTATTACCTGTAAATTCCAGAATTCCTGGGTTTTAGGAAACTGAAGTATTATTGATTAACAGAATTTTATACAACTATACCAGTGAAATTCCAAATTGGAATTGTTTTGTTACTTTTTCATTTTATTGTGCCAAATTGTGGTACATTTAGAAAGAAAAATTCTAAAGTTGATGATGATTAATAGGGTGTTCTGTATCAGCGCCTTTCTGTCGTTAATTATTGCCAGTAGTGCCTTTAATCATTTTTAAGGGAGACTTTTAGAATAGCTCAGTCGAGGTCCTGTAATGTAGAAGAACTGGAATGGTTGGTTTGGAATTCAGTGAAGACCCGGAGCAATAAGTGCAGAGCGAGCTCCCCTTTCGCACATTTTGACTTAGAGGTTATAGACTCAAGGACTTGTAAAGAATTCTGTTAGTCAATGATATTTCACCATGCAATTCCTTGCCAATTCAGGGGTATAGAGAAAAAAAAAAACAACACAAAACCAAACACAAACAAACCTAAACAACCCCGAATTCACTTCGGGAACCAAGCGGACTCATGGTGAACCGATGCATCGGTGCATTTGTGGTACTGGTACCGAGGGTGTACAGGAACATGGACATTGCATTAGCTTTGTGTGGTGGTGGATGCAGTTAACCATAGCGTTGTTGGCAAATGTGACCAATGAATCCTGGACATATCCTCTTGCATGTTGTACCTAATCCTTGTGATTCCAGGAAACAGAAACGAAGGAGCGCATCAACAAGCTGTGCAGTCGCTGCCATTTGTTGAGGCTTACGTGAGAGATTAAATTGGTACCAATGGGGGGAGCATTGCCACCCCTCAAAACCAGTACAAATTGAAATGAAATTGCCAGTGAGGAAAAGAGTTCTGTTTGCTGGAAAGAAGCATTGTTATTCCTAGATGTGGGGACTTATATTTCCATCTTCTGTTACAGTATTGATTCATAAGAACTATTGTTGCATTTAAACTTACTCCATTTGTATGTGGGTATTTATTTGAGCTGATGTCAGAGTACTGTACTATGTTTTATGTGCATTACCTTCTAGTGGTGGGTTGGTCTCCATTTAATGTCACCTGCATGTATTCCTGCCAAGTAACCTTTACACAGATGGGGAGGGGAGGACAAGGTGTGGGAACTCCTTGCCAGTGTAACCCTGTGTGATGGGATAACCTAGGAGGCACAGCGGGCAACACATCACAAGTTAATAAAGTGTTTAATGTAGGAAAGCAATCTGCCTGCGTAAAGGTAGTCACATTGGCAGTACCAATAAAAGAGAAAAGGAATTGTGTTTTCTGTTTCTTGTTTCTGTGTTTTAAGGAGGTGAAGTTTTAATCCAAAAATGATTAATTTAAGTGTGGGGCTGATCATATTCAGCAGGGCAAGGGAGGGGATTCTGCCCCTCTGCACCGCTCTGGTGAGGACTCACCTGGAGTCCTGGGTTCAGTTCTGGAGTCCTCAGCGCAGGGAGGACAGGGATCTGTTGGAGTGAGTCCAGAGGAGGCCACGGAGATGATCCAAGGGCTGGAGCACCTCCCATCCAAGGACAGGCTGAGAGAGTTGGGGTTGTTCAGCCTGGAGAAGAGAAGGCTCTGGGGAGACCTCAGAGCAGCCTCCCAGTGCTGAAAGGGGCTCCAGAAAAGGTGGGGAGGGGCTCTTGATCAGGGATGAGATCTTAGGAAGAAATGTTTTCCTGTGAGGCTGGGGTTGCCCAGAGAAGTGGTGGCTGCCCCATCCCTGGAGGTATTCAAGGCCAGGCTGGATGACCTCCCTGATCCAGTGGGAGGTGTCCCTTCCCATGGCACAGAATTGGAACTGGACGGACTTTGAAGTCCCTTCCAACCCAAACCATTCTGTGATTCTATGATCTACGCGTACCAGTGACAGAGGAACAAGGGCAGATTTGTTGAAATAGTCAAACAGTGTGATTCAAAAATGCTGTAGTAAGAAAATAAGGAAACAAGAAGAATATTTAGCTCCAAAGCTTGTCTAGTGACTGGCTGTTAATTAAAACATCCATGTCTTTGACTCTTTCCTGGGTCGAAAAGCTACAGTGGCTGGTGGGAGCGTTGCCTGTGCGGCGTGGGGAGGGTGGGTCACTCACTGCATTCCAGACTGCAGAAGTTGCTCTGTTCAGTCACTGAGAAAGGAATCTGCCAGCTAAGGTCACACTCTGGTTTGCCCTGGATTCAGTAATTCAGTTGTAATCCATTTGTTTCTTAAGCCAGGCCTGAAAACAAGCTACCAACTTCCCAGAGGAGGAACAACGCAGATTTTCAGGTGTATTTAGATGCCTAAAGATAAAGAGAAGCAGACCTGGATGTCCCCATGTACCCAGTTTCATGGGACAGAGGCAAAGGCAATGAAGCCATAGGTGCTTTTTGGAGATCCCAATGGATAACATGGGAGAATTCAGCCACACAAATATTACAGAAGTTAGAATTTAAAAAATGTATTCATGTTCTTGTGGTTTTTAAAGGCTGACAATGTAGATTGACCTACAGCTCCAGGAGGATGCATTTTTCCACTCAAGGATTTAGCAAAACCAATGAACTATAAAGATCCTTTCTGTGAGCTCAAAACTAAGCAAAGCAGCCAGTTCATGTGCTTATTTTCAGTATATGGTTATTTTGAGTGTTACATTGAGTGTGTTATGGATAAAAGCTTCAAGCAAACATTCCTTAGTGGTTACAGGGAAAAGCACTCACATACAAACCACTCGAGATGACTTCATCCTCTGCCTTCCTTCTCTTCCGAGAGCTGATGTTGTTTCCCAGGAAAGGAGGGGGTTGTCACTTCTCCATGCAAAGGCAATTTTCTCAAGGAGCTCTGGCAGCTGCAGAACGAGAGGGTTTCCCTTGTGCTGAGCGTGGTCACCCTGAGGTCACTGAGACTGATCTGTGTCAGCCTCACCTTTTCCAGTCCTGGGACGCTGGGATGCACTGCTCTGATCTAAGTCATTGGATTTGGTAAGTATCACGTGAAGGCTTTGTAAAAGCTCTCAGATCCAGTAACTGTGGAGGTTTTTTTAAACAAGCAAGCTGAGTCTAGTTCTAGCTATTAAAATAGGTGATTTCTGCAGTGCAGATCACGTTCTGAGTGGGTGCAGTGGAGGGAAAGCTGATTTTTTGTGATTGTCCTGGAAAAAACTTGAAAAGTTTTTGACATTTCCTTCCAATTGAATTTACCCTGGTATTTAACTTGGATGCTGCATGGGAAGTGCTGCTTGCTGATTAAAGTATACACAGAGGCAAAGCTGGAGTGAGCTACACAAAGCAAGTGCTTTATGCTGGGCTGAAGTGAGTTCTGAGCACACCAGGTCAGAGCCAAGGGGGTAACAGCTGGAAGGGGCTGCAGGGGCCAAACCCACAGACACTCTGGGGTTTCACATGCTGGGTTAGGACACTCAGCCAAGGCCAGAAATGCCCAGATCTCTTTATGCAGGAATTTTGAACTTTTTCTTTATATATCCCTGTGGTTTTACTTTTAAAGATGTCAGCAGGTGGGCGTTGGGTTGTGAGAGTCCTGTGCTAAAACCCTCTGACACGCTGGACAGGCAGGAGAACCCTTACACCAGAGGATTTATATACAGAATTATATAGAGATTTTTAGATTGTTTTAATGAGATCACGTGAATTAAAAGAGCAGAATTTTTAAAAGTAAATTCTTGCTAGCGTTGCACACTCCCATTCTCACTAGCAGTATTTTGTATCTTTTTTGAAACAGATCAGTTATTTCTGCTTTTCAAACAGCAATGTATTTGAGGCATTGCAGATGTCCACATTGAAGTTTAAGGAGAGAAGGACAAGCAACTTCTATTTCAGTGGATGCTGTTTTGCATTGCTTGACATTGTGTTGCATCCTGGTCTGTTGAGAGGGGTCCCTGCCCGTGGGGTTGGAACTGGATGATCTTTAAGGTCCCTTCCAACCCAAACCATTCTATGATTCTATGACATTCAAAACTTGTTTTCTCCTTTATCTCCTTGATTCCTATTTTTGACACAGAAATTTCAGGTTAGAACAGTACCCCAGTATTGAGTGCATGCTAACTCAAAGCTAAGGAAAGCACTCAGGCAATTTCATAATCACCAATACTTTTCCCTTAATTGCTGGTGCAGAGGCTGTTCCTGACCACAGCAGCTTCAGTTCTTATTCCAAATTACATTAAGTAAACATTCAGGCAGCTTCTGCTTATCTCATATGTTATTTAGCTTATTTTCCTGTATTTCTAGGCTTCTACCCTGGAATTCAAATTCGTGTGACTTAAGGCTTTATCAAGGAATACTGAGGAGAGAAACAGAAGGGAAGGATCTGGAGCCCAGGGGTTCTGGGAGTGGCTGAGGGCCCTGGGGCTGTTTAGCCTGAAGAAGAGGAGTTTGAGGAGAGACCTCATCAAAAGGACGTTGTGGTGAGGTGGGTGCTGGGCTCTTCTCCCAAGGAACAAGGGATAGGACGAGAGGAAATGGCCTCAAGTTGCACCAGGGGAGGTTTAGAGTGAATATGAGAAAAATTTCTTTGCTGAAAGAGTTGTGAAGTCCTGGAAAAATCTGCAGAGGACAGTGGTGGAATCTCCATCCCTGGAGGGGTTCAAAAAACGTGTGGCAGGCACTTTGGGACATGGTTTAGTAGGCAGAGTGGTGCTGGGCTGACAAGTTGGATTGGATGAGCTTAGAGGTCTTTTCTAACCTCAGTGGTTCCAGGATTCTGTGATTCTATGACAAAAAGTAAATTATTTGACCCAGTAGTAGAACAACTCTTCCCGTTACCACCACGTGAACAATGAGACTTTATCGAGCCAATTATCAAAATCTTGGAAACTGAGTATTAATGTCTTCATCAGGAAGACTGCCATCTCTGTCACGGAGAAGGAGCCTCTGCCATTGACAATGTGGGGAGGAGGTTTCTGAAGTGAGACCTGACCTGGATCTCAAGAACAGCTTGAACTTGTGCTAGATGGGGAAAACATTCTTTTTAGCTGGTGGTTATTCAGAAACAGCTCTCAAAATTAAGGTTAGGTTTTGTAAAAGCAAGTTCCTTGTGGTTTTGTCTTTTTCAATGGGGATAGGAGATCTGGTCCAGAGGGAGGTGTCCCTGCCCATGGCAGGGGGTTGGAACTGGATGGGTTTTAAGCTCCTTTCCAACCAACCCATTCCATGATGCTATGACAGAATTCCTAGCTGTCCACCAGTAGGTGCAGGCTTTTCATGCCTAAAGTGCATGGTTTCTGCAGATACTTGAGTCAAGCAGCAGAAAACTCAAGCATGGCCAGAGCAGCCAACGCGCAGGATCCTGCAGGCAGCGAGTCCCCTCCACGGTTTCAGCTGCAGGTGCTGCTGTTACACAGTCTGGCACTGTGTGTCACTGAACACTACGGCCCAACGTGACAGGGGTTTGCTCTGCTTCAGACCTGTTGGCAAAAAGTTGGTGTTTCCCCTTTCCTGACTCCAGATACTTTCACCTTAAAAAATCAGGTAAGTGGACAGATTCAGACCAGTGTGCAGTTCTGTCAGCACATCTGAAGATGCTGTCGTTGCCGGATGAAGCGGCCGCGCAAGGGAGCTGGGGCTGAATCAGCACATCTGACTGTGCTCAAAGAGCTGGGTCAAAGGGAACCTATGCCACCACTGCTATAAATCAGAGCAAGCTCCCAGTCTTCCATCTGTTCTCTCTCACAGGGCAGCCTTTGTCTTTCCAATCTCTCCATCAGGGCGAGCACTGCTTTTCTCTCCCAGGTTCTTGTCCTGCTGCTGGCTTCGTGCAAGCTGCTGAGCAGCCACGAGGTATCAGTTTTGGCCTTTGCTGGCATGACATTAGGAACCAGCTGGAAGAAGAATTGAACCCAAGTTTCAGGCACCAAGTGATTTGTTTCTCAGTTGCAGAAACAAAGCTGCCTTCCCCTGAAGGACCTGCTGGCTGGTTTACAGGGCAGGTCGCTGTGGCTGGCACCTTCTGTTCTGTGGCTGGCAGTTCAGCAGAGACGGACACCTTCGAGATGCCTTGGGATTGCACCTTCCTGTCGGCTGCCCGTGAAACTCTGTGCCCCACACTGCATCACTGAGAGTGGGATAGTGTTTTTCTTAAGTTACCACTTTTAGGTACAATACTGGAATGGTAGGGGAAGAGAAAAAGCTTGGATCTTCGACTTTTACATTTTTTCCTCTGTGCTGTATGGATGAAACCTGAGAATAACTTTTCTCTTTCAATAACACAGGAATATATATATCTTTTCTGATTGAATTTTTACTTTCTGCAAAATGTTTGCTAAAAGCTTGTTCAACCTTTAATTGGAACAATGAGAGCGTGGAGTAGCTGAGAACATTTCTCCTAAGAGCTCAGCTATGCAGAGGCTAAAGTATCTTTCATTGACTCAGTAAAATATGCAGTTAGGCTCTGGGCCATGTCCACAACCCCACTAAGTTGCCAGCAGTCCATGGCAGAACGGGAGCTGCAGCCCAGAGAAGGGCTGAGAGCTAAGGATGGTGTTTGTGTTCTGCCTTTATAACCAAATGGCAGAAGCTGGTTGGGCAGTGGAAAGTGTGGTCAGAATACATGGCTTTTCCTCCTCCCATGGGTTTCTTATTACCCTTAGAGTCATGGTTATCTTGAGCTTTCCTCATTGCTTTTCGGACTTGGGCTAGACTCTTCATTCTCATCTGGAAGGCCCTTCCCAGAGGTGTAAAGTGAGGCTGCTTCATCACCTCTGTGGAGCTCAGGACTCTTTGGAGAAACCTGACAGAACATCTGCTAGCAAAGGGGCAACAAGTATATCTTCTTCCATCTCTGTGTCATTTGCAGCAGGTAAAATTGTCACTGCTGCTTCTGCCACTCCTCTGCAGGCCAGCCTTCACCAGTGTCCTGTTGCAGAAGGGACGGTGCTTTCATGGATGCAGGAAAAAGCTGGCAAAAGTAGCCACAGATCCAATCCCAATCATCCACAGAGAAACTGGTGTGTTTCTGTGAGGTGAGGAGAAAGGGAGGTGGCAGGAGGAGAAACGGGAAAGTGGGGGCAAAGGGTGTAAGCATGAGACAGATTTTAAAAAACAGTGAACAAAGAGAGGTAGGAATGGGAGAATAGGAGAGAGGCAGCAGTGGGTTAGGATGGCTGCCGAGCAGCTGGAGCTGCTGTGGGCAGGGATTGCTTGGCCTAAAGCCAAGGAACAGCTCAATTCCAAAACAGCAGCTGGCAATTCAGTGTAGTCTGGTCCTACAGACTGCATAGAGTGTGTGTCTCCATCTTAAAGGGACCGGCTTGCACATTTATCAGCCATCAGGGACCAGGAAGAAGCACGTGAGACTGCAAAAAGAAGGAACAGGGCAAGAAAAGAATGTGTGGGAGATAATGTGTTCCCTGGCATTCAAATATGAATGAGTGTGTGGTTTCAGAATGTCTCCTGGGTTGCAGCAATCCTCTTTCTTTAAGCTTCAGTTCACAGAATGATTTCCTACCGAAGTTTATCAAGTCATTTCTTTTAATTTACATCTGAGTCAATTTACAGACAGCTATACCTACTGACTGCCACTATCACGGGGAAGCAGATACCTTTGGCAGCCTCAGCTTAGGCTGCTTCTAAGCATGGCTTTAACTAAAGCAGTTTCTATGTTGTTTTATTAAGAGAACTGGAAGCTGCCAGCCAGGGCAGTGTCCGTGTCAGGACCAGCTTCCAGAGGTGAAACAGCCGAACGGATACCTTAGCCTAGTGATGGCCACAGACCTGCTGGGGCTGGAGGTCCTCTGACCTTCAGTACCCTCTGGAAATGGTGCAGAGAGTCATAGATAGAGAGAAACAGAAGGGCAATTGGGCAGAGAGGTGAGAAAGCTGGGCAGTCCAAAGAGAGGGAGCTAAAAGGTTGGTATGGCTGAAATTCAGGTAAACCTGAGTGGTTTAGAACTCAACACTCCCAGCAGCGATATCGCTGTGATTAACACACAGAGCCCTGCTGTCCTTACTCAGAGCCAACCATCCTACCTGGGAGACCTTCCTTTAGCACACAGCGAAGAGATGTCAGTGCAGAACTGGATGCAGGGCTCCAGGTGAGGTCTCACAAGAGCAGAGTAGAGGGGCAGAATCCCCTCCCTGGACAATTTGTTCCAACTGAGCTCCAAGAGACTCAAGGGGAGGTAAGAGTGCAAGTGCTGGCTCGGCAGGATCCCTGCCCACGGACAGGAACCCTTGTCCTTTTCTGGCTGTGGGTTTTATTCTTAGTGTCCAGCAAATCAAGGCATAAATTTGGACAGGTGAGTTAAAATCTACATCAGCCTATCAGCATGGCTGGAAGAGCTGGCCAGTATAAAGGTGCCTATTAACTCGTGTTCTTTACAAGCCTGGCCACCACTGAAGCACTGAGCTCTTTTTCCTTCTATGTGGCATTTGTACTGAAAGCACCAAATTTCCAGCTCAGCCCCCTGTTACAGAACTGCTCAGTGTCTGCAACAGCTCATTCTGTAATCTCTGCTCTGTGAAATATGATTGACTGTGGTCTAAGAGAAGGGAGGATAATCCAGAATGACAGATAAATCTTGTTCCCATCTTTCCAAGAACTCTTTTCCAGATATCAGGATACAGAAAAGCAAAGGGAAAAAAACCACACCAAAACTCAACAAACAAACAAAACAAACCCTAAACCCTAGAAACCCAAATGCCAGAGCTTAAATTTAGTGCAGGTGGCTGGTTTTTGAGGTCTTCTGTGTAGAACAGTTGGAGTACAGGCAAACCATGAATGAGTTCATTGCAACTCTTTGGGAAAGACTGGATGCCCTGATAATTCTTTCCTTCTCTCTGGCTTCCTGCAGTCTTGTAAAGGGTTGTGTCATCCCTGTTAACTTTTTAATTCCCGCTTAATAATATGTTCCCACAATGAGCCCTTCAAAAGCTTTGCATGGTGTTTGCAGCTCTGTGTTATGGATGATATGGAATGGTATGGAAGCTTTCCCAGCTTCCATTCATAACTACAAGGTAAAAACTGCACAAAGGATACCCTCATGGTGTTGAACCCGCAATACCGTTGCTTGCAGCTGCTTTATTTGGGAGCAGTTCTGCCAGGCAAACAGGAGATGGCAGGCTGCACACAGCATCCCTGGCTTCAGGGAAACGGGGAGCTGCTGGCAAAGCACAAATCCTCACGGTTCTTCTACGCTAAAAGATTTCCCTTTTGTCTCAAGCATTCTTCTCCCTCTGCTTAGCTCTGCCAGTGTTCCCCATGGCTTTTCACAGCTCATCTTGAATGCGTTTCTTGCTCTGCTGGCAAGCTGGAGGCTTGGCAGGTTTGGAACACAAGGCTTTATGAATTCACAGTTACATTGCTGCAACCGATTACCCAGAGACCCACGTCACAACAATAAATGGAACCACAAGGGCCAAGAATTTTTCCATTTTCTATTTTTTTTATCCCTCTGATAGCTCAGCCTGGTTCTTGAGCGTTTGCCATGTGTCAGGATGCCACATAACCAACTATTCCAGGTTTGTGCCTGCCCCTGCCATGACCAGGAACTTGCCCTGCCTGCTAATTTGAATGCTGAGGAGGAATGGGTTGTGGGCCAGCAAGAGCTACGTTTCCAGCTGCACATGCAGTCAACAGGCTCCATAGCCTGGTTGTCAACCAGCGAGAGCTCAGCCTGCATCTCCCACTCTGCCTCCATCTTCCACTGTGCCTGCCCTTAATCCAGATTTTGAGAGTGCTGTTTCCAACCAGCATGGCCAGGATTTCACCCCAGGTGAGTACAGCAGACTGCTCAGCGTGGGGGAAGCACTTGCACACATTTTCAGCTCACTGCTTACTGGTGTTACCAGTCTGCGCAGGGCCTCTGTCAATGGTCACAAGCCAGGCAAGCACAGCAGAGGGGTCTCACAGCAGAGAGGAACACACCTGAAACTATTGAAATACATCATAAACCTCATCAACTCCTGGATTTCATGGCCACGCATGCATGGCAGATAAAAGGAAATTAACTATGTAATTTTATAGAAGCTGCTGTGCTTTGGCTCTCTTCCCTGTCATGCCACCCCTGTTTGGGATCTATTTTTTAGGAGTCAGAGAATCAGGAATTTTCTCTTGCTTTGCAAAAAATAGGGAAAATATTTAAAGCTCATGGGAGAAGTATGTTGGGCTTTCTGCTACCCCCAAAATACTTTCCATTAAGGAGCAACAGCGAATTCCTGCATTTCTGGTCCCCACACAGGTTGTTTCTTGCTATTTCTGTTCTCACTTGGTTCAACATATATTTTGGGAAAGGTGTGTCTATCAGCTTAGGACTCTTCCATGCACTGAATAATTCAGAGATATGATAGCTTTACCTATGCAACATTCCATGCTCTGGTTTTGGTTGTGTGTCCTGTCTGGTTTGTGTTGAGTGCCAGTTCCTAATTTACAGATCTCTTTCACCCCTTCTTTCAATGGCTGCAGGGAAATCCAGTGTCTGGCCACAAAATGATCAACTAGTCTGAAAAGTTATGATTAAAATCTGATTGCTCTCTTCTTCCATGGACCTGAATATTGTGTATATTTTTGGTATACTTTTATATATTAGAAATATTACAATAGATGCTTATACATTTGGTAAAACCCAATCCACAATGCCAAACAGCCCATATCTGGGAGAGGGCTGAATGAAAACCTTGACTTGGACATGGAGCTGCTGAAGCAAGTCCAGAGGAGGCTACGAAGATGATACAAGGGCTGGAGCACCTCCCATCTGAGGACAGGCGGAGAGAGTTGGGCTCTGGGAAGAGCTGACACAGTGTTGATTCTGTGATTATCTGTGACACAAACATAATTCTGCTTTCATAGACCTATGGAATGGTTTGGGCCAGAAGGGACTCCAAAGCCCACCCAGTTCCATCCATAGGCAGGGACACCTCCCACTGGATCAGGGGGCTCAAAGCCCCATCCAACCTGGCCTTGAACATCTCCAGGGATGGGGCAGCCACCACTTCAACCTGTGCCAGGGCCTCCCCACCCTCACAGCAAAACACTTCTCCCTAAGATCTCATCTCATACTGTCCTCTTGCAGCTGAAAACTGTTCCTCCTCATCCTATCCCTGCACTCCCTGACCAAGAGCCCTTCCCCAGCTTTGCTGGTGCCCCCTTCAGTACTGGGAGGTTGCTCTAAGCTCTCCCCACAACCTTCTCTTCTTCCAGCTAAACCACCCCAACTCCCTCAGCCTGTCCTTGTACAGGAGGTGCTCCAGCCCTTGGATCATCTCCGTGGCCTCTTCTGGACTCGCTCCAACAGCTCCAGGTCCTTCTTGAGCTCAGGACTCTAGAACTGAACACAGAACTCCAGGAGAGGCCTCACCAGAGCAGAGCAGAGGGGCAGAATCCCCTCCCTCCCCCTGATGGTCCCACTGCTTTGGATGCAGCCCAGGATATGTTTGGCTCACTGGGCTGCAAGTGCATGTTACTGGGTCATGTTGAGCTTCTCATCCACCAGCACCACAAAAGTTCACAGAAGTTCAGGCTTTATACAAGTACGTCAGTTAGATGAGATTTTAAAGCCTGTTTTTGAAGGGGCCACATAAGCTGTTTATGCTGATTCAGTCTACCCATGTTGATGATTTTCTCAGAGTAATGAAGTTCTACTAAATACTTTGTCTTCAACTGAATTGTGGCATTAGCCATAAGTCACGGAATACTTACATAACTGATGTGACGGATTTAGAATAACACAGAAAAAGAGATGAGAATGCCTTTATCCAAATTCAGAATATCAGTGTTTGTTTCTGAACCCAGATTAACAGTGTCCAGGATGACAAAAAACAAGTGCCACAATTCTCTGCTCCTGCGTAAAAGTTAAACCTCAATGACTCCCAGACCATTGTGGCACATCTTAAAATTCAACATTACCAGCCTCTTTCAGTCCAAAGCTGGAGTAAATTTCTGATCTAATGGTGCTCAGAAAAATATTGTTTTCCTCTCTTCTTTGATAGAGATTTCAGTTGAAAACTGAAATCCTCTCTAATCAAAGCAACAAATTGACAGTTTGCCTGATTTTAAGTTACTGAAAACTTTGAGGGAGAATCTATAGTGCCCTTTGGATTATTTAAATATGCAACTAAGAAGTTCTGGAAAGGCTTAGCTTAAATCCTGCTCAGTGCTGTCCTTTGAATAATGGAGTTTATGGTTCTGAAAGACTGCTTTTGAAAAACATCATCCTCTGTTCATCTGTGCCATGTCAGATGATTCAATTCCTAAAGCATATCTTGATTTTGAGGGCAGCATGAAAGTCAGCGTTGGTTGGAAACGTTTAATCGAAGGGTGATGAGCTCTAACCCTTCATTTACTTTATAATGTGATAAAAAATAAATGACGAACGTGGGATTTGTAAGGACCTTCTGGGTCACACAGTTGAGCCTCGATTCTGCAGATGAATATACACATCTGACAAGTTTGCAGCTTTCAGCAATCTAAAAATATAAATGCAAACCCACAGTAAACAGACTCTAATAAATGCACTGAGGTCTCTAACACTGCTGTGCTCTGCTCTAAGCTTGGCCTGGCTGTTCTGGTTGTGGCTAGCAAACAGACACACTGACTAGGAGCTGGCTGCCACACATGTTGAATTTCAGCTAAAGAGGTCAGTAACATCTCCCCATTCTCATCATCCTCTCCCATGAGCATGGATAGTCACAGATAAAGAGTAGCTTTTCAAGTCAAGCTATTAGGAGTCTCCTAAGGATCTACGGTCCTACCCTCACTTTAGTAAGAAGGAAGTAAGTGGATTCACCACTCTCATAGATCATTGTTATTTCTCAAGTCAGGTCAACAGGATTATTCTTTTCCCCAGCCTAGCATTTAAAGATGAAGAATGGCTCTATTGCCTCGCTGGGGACTCCAAGAAGAACGTTTTTTTGTTGCGAAGCTCAGGCTCTGGGAAGAGGTGACACACTGACGATTCTGTGATTATCTGTGACACCAACACGATTCTGCTTTCACAGAATCATAGAATCACAGAATGGTTTGTGTTGAAAGGGACCTCAAAGCCCATCCAGTTCCAACCCACCTGCCATGGGCAGAGACACCTCCCACTGGATCAGGGGGCTCAAAGATCCATCCCACCTGGCCTTGAACACCTCCAGGGATGGGGCAGCCACCACTGCTCTGGGCAACCTGAGCCAGGGCCTCCCCACCCTCACAGCAAAACATTTCTTAAAATGTCATCTCAATCTCCCCTCTTGCAGCTGAAAACCGTTCCCGCTAGTCCTATCCCTGCACTCCCTGATCAAGAGCCCAGATAACTACTTATCACCTTAAGAAAATATGAATAAATTTATAGGAAAAAACTGTCAAGCTGATGTATAAAGAATACCAGTGAGATTAGAAATCCAGGATTTGAAATGCCTCAGTGTTAAGAAGTAACACTGATTCAGAATATAAGCCCTAGTCAATATTTTAAGTTCAGTTCCTTTATGAAGTAGGGATAAAATACAAAGTATTCCACTCTGCTATAAGAATGTTATGCCAGAGTATAGAAGCTGCTCCAGGCCTTGTGCCCTGAATGCAGGGTTGCTTTCCCTGTATCTGCAGTCCTTTATTTTTGTCTGTCTGTCTGTGTTTCTTTTCCTCTGGAATCCTGGCTGCGATGGTAACTGGTGTGGGTGAATGTGTAATAAACTTGCTTTTGCCTAAGGTGTCATTTAAAAAAACCCCAAACCCTACCTCAGCAGGGTTTCAGCTTAAAAATATTTCCCCTTGAAAGCTACCTTTGATGAATCTTTTTTTTTGCAACTTTTTTTTCAAATTTAAAGTGAAAGCAACTGAATCCATTTCAGTGCTGCCATAAATTTGAGGTTTTGTGCTGCAAATGCTGGTTTGATCTCCTTCTCTGCAATTGGAAAGGCACAGTTTCAAATTCACAAGAATGAGATGGCGTAAATACTCAAAAGACATTTTACAGTAATCTTCAAATCTTCAAATGAAAAGCAGTCTCTTCAGAAAGGGGAAAAAGAAGCTCTGATCAAACTTCTGCGAGTTCTAAATAAGGACTCAGTATACAAAGGAACTTTGTATGTTCAGTCGAGTGTCATATGATGGCAAAAGCACATGAGGGTCTCCCCGAGGATTACATCATCCAGTAAGAACACTACACGCATCTCACATGAAAAGCATGTCAGACAAACCCCATATATTTGCAAAGCCTTCGCTTCCTGGTCTCCAGTGTCTCATTAAATGCAGAGAAGGGGTTTTTTTTACCCTCTTTAGATCTATCTTTCCTGGACATGCAATGGTAATCCTTGTTTTACTGAAAAGCCTACCATGAGGGAGAATTAACTTATGTTGAGAGAGCTCTTCTTGTAGAAGAATTTTAATGAGATATGACAGGCAATTTTACTTTTTGAGGTGAGGAACAGTGAGTGTGTGAACTTTAGTAACTGCTTACACTACATTTATTGACCCTTTTCTCTTACCCTAGCATCCACGTGCATTATAGCATGGGTCTGAAAACAATTACAAGTACTCCACAGTAAAGACCACATTCAATGGACATTGCCCAGTGCTTCCAAACTTTAAGCAGTATATTTTACTGGGTACAAAGTGCAATTTGCATTTGCAAATAAGAGTTAATAAAACTAAGACCTTATGATGCTCAACAAGACTCAGTTCAATGCAGAAATTGCCCATCAGTTTTATCCTTTTTAACAGAAACTTTAACTTCTTTGAGATTCAACCTGAGAATGGGAGAAGTGACAGAAATGTTGACAAGGAGGACTTGTTGCTATTACAGCTTCCTTTGTGAGAGGCTGAAGGAACCAGCTCAGGTGCTTGAGTTGGCCAGGTCAGGAGCAAAGGGCTTAACGTAGCTTGATGGGAATCTACAGCCTACAGCTCAATAAATCATGCTGCAAAGCACAATCCCAGGTATTGTTCCCCACACTTTTAAAGGATTGGGTGCCCTCAGTTCAAGGGGAAAAAAATTACAATATTAAAAGGATGTGTCCCAGCTCTAAACCCAAACCTGTACAGGTTTGCTTTTTTTTTTGCTGGTGATGTCAGCCTACCTGCTAGGTAGCTTTTACTCTTTCAACTCCCTAGCAGAGTGGCAAAAGAAGAGCCCTTAATATTTTCTTTGTTGCTTATCTATTGAATCTTCTCTCTGACTCCAAATTGTTCCAGCTCAGTTGAAGTGGCTTATTCTTAGGTGTGAAGAAACTTATACTGGCCCTTTGTTACAATCTTACCTGGCCAAAAGTAATCATAGAAACATATCATAAAATGGTTTGGGTTGGAAGTGACCTTAAAGCCCATCCAGTTCCAACCCTCTGCCATGGGCAGGGACACCACCCTCTGGATCAGATTGTTAATGGCTGCAATTTAGCATTTGCTTAAATTGTGAACTCCTCCAGAATTACTCATTGAACGCATCTGATTCTGGTCAGAGATACAAATGCTCAGACTGTAACAGTTGTGAGAACCTACAATGAAAAACACTCTCATTCTTTAGAAAAAAAAAAAGAAAGAAACCAAAATGCTGCCTAGGGTGGGGGTAGAACTGGATGGAACATAAAATTATTGTTTTAAAGAGTGTTGGTTCTTTGGTGTTCTAGTGCCACATCAAATATGCTGAAATGTGCAAAATAAACAGTTGTTTGTCTCAGCTTTGTACATTATAGTAGAGAAGAACCTGGATAATTTTTGATTATTTTAAAGATGATTTCTGATGCTGAACACCCTTTGTACCTGATAACTATTTAGCAATGGCTAGTAGGCTGGTCTGGCAGAAGTGCTTTAGACGTGATGTGCATCATTGCCCTAAAGGGCTAACGTCAGGGAGCTGTACAACCCTGGGAGCAATAAATTAAAAATTACAGAATCATAAGGTAGGAAAAGACCTCTGAGCTCATCTAGTACAACTGTCAGCCCAAGCCCACCGTGCCCACTAAACCACGTCCCAAGTGCCATGGCTACAAGTGTTTTTGAATACCTCCAGGGTTAGGGACTCCACCACTGCCCTGGGCAGCCTTTGCCAGTGCTTCACCTCTCTGTCAGTAAAGACATTTTTTTCTAATATCCAATCTAAACTTCCCCTCGTGCGTTTAACTCTCATCCTATCCCTTGTCACTTGGGAGAAGAGCAGGGAGTCCAATGTCCAAACTGGCTAGTTTTCTGTGTTATTTTTGCATACGTATACTAATGTTTTGAGGTAGGATTTCAAAAGTCTCATCAAAAAATCCAGGTTGCATCAGTACTGATAAGTCTGCTTTCTCACTCTGGTTTAACTAGACCCTACTCATAGAGTTACTCTAGAACAGCTATTCCTTTTATTCTGGAATAACTACTCAAAATAAATCCTTCAAATGAATTTCATTACAAAACTGTTTTCAACCCCACCATGGTACTGAAATTATCCCAAAGTGGGTAATTCCATAATGGGGCCTACATCAAAGCTAGATGCTTCAGAGGAAAGATAAGGAGCAATGACCAGTTACTGGGTAATAAAAAAAATAGACTAAACCCCAATGTCGTTAAGTTTTGAATTTACTGCTTAGCATTTTCCCCATAGGTAAAATGCCTTTGTGAAGAGTTTTACACATTTTTGGTTTTTCAGAGGTAGATTGCTTGATGGGTGCTTTTAAGATTAATGCATGAGTTTTGCTGAGAGATACTCACTCCCTGTGGTGAGGAGACGAAGATGCTTTATCAGTGACCTGGATGAGGGGATCGAGTGCTCCCTCAGCCAGTTTGCAGATGACATCAAACTGGGCGGGGGTGTCGATTTGCTGGAAGGCAGGAAGGCTCTGAAGAGGGATCTGGACAGGACGGATCAATGACAGAGACCAACGGGATGGGATTCAACAAGGCCAAGTGCCAGGTTTTGCACTTGGGTCACAACAACCCTATGCAATGCTCCAGGCTTGGGGAAGAGTGGCTGGAAAGCTGCCCAGAGGAAAAGGACCTGTGGTGCTGTTTGACAGCAGCTGAACATGAGCCAGCAGTGGCTCAGGTGGTGAAGAAGGCCAACAGCATCCTGGTTTGGATCAGCCATGGTGTGGCCAGCAGGAGCAGGGAAGGGATTGTCCCCCTGCACTCGCCGCTGGTGAGGCCACAGCTTGAGTGCTGTGTTCAGTTCTGGGCCCTTCACTCCAAGAAGGACATTGAGGGGCTGGAGAGCATCGAGAGAAGGGGAAAAGAGCTGGGAAGGGGCTGGAGCCCAGGGGTTCTGGGAGCAGCTGAGGGAGCTGGGGCTGTTTAGTCTGGAGGAGGCTGAGGGGAGACCTCATTGCTCTCTGCAGCTCCTGGAAAGGAGGTTGTGGTGGACACAGAACAGAATTTACAGTATTGTGATGCTGCTGCGCATGGAACGTTTTGGTTGGGTCCCAAAGCTCATCCAGTTCCAACCCCCTGCCATGGGCAGGGACACCTCCCACTGGATCAGGGGGATCAAACCCCATCAACCTGGCCTTGAACACCTCCAGGGATGGGGCAGCCACCACTGCTCTGGGCAACCTGGGCCAGGGCCTCCCCACCCTCACAGCAAAACATTTCTCCCTCAGATCTCATCTCAGTCTCCCCTCTTTCAGTTCAAACCCGCTCCCCCTCATCCCGTCCCCGCACTCCCTGATCCAGAGCCCCTCCCCAGCTCTCCTGGAGCCCCTCGCAGTACCGGGAGGCTGCTCTGAGCTCTCCCCGCAGCCTTCTCTTTCTCGACCGCCGGGCTCACGCACCCCTCACCTCTCTCCCCGCCTCGCGCGAGGCCCGGGACTCTCTCGCTGCGGGTCCCGCGGGGCGGAGCGGCAGCAGCATCCCCCGCCCCGCCCCCCCCCCCCGCGCCCCTCCCCGCCGGGGGCGCCTCATGGCGCGGAGCAGCTGCGCGGGGAGAGGGGGAGGGAGAGGAAACCCCCCCCCCCCGCACCCCCCCCGCCCGGCCCAGCGCGCGCCCGGGCGCGGCGGCGGCGGGAGCCGATGGAGCCGCGCGGTGAGCGCTGCGCGGGGGCTGCGCGGGGCTCGGGGTCCTCTGCGGGGAGGGCTCTCCGGGCCAGCCGGTGGCGACACGGGGAGGGCTGCGGGGACCGGGGGGGGGAGGCGGCGGCACGCGGGGCGGGGCGGGGGGCATCCTGTGTCGGGAGAGCGGGGACCTCCGGGGATCCGCGTCCCGCACGGGGGGTGCGGGGGGGGGGAGCGGGGTCCCGCCGCAGGGCGAGGGGAGAGGAACGCGGGGGGGCTCGGGGTCCCTGCGCCGTCGCGGCTCCGGAGGGGGGCGGGGACCGCGTTCGGCCGGATGGCGGGGCGGGGGGGGGTGCGGGGGGTGTGCGGGGTCCCGGGCCATTGTCCGCCAGGGCCCCCCCCCGTGCGGGGCTGCGCGGCCGCCAGCGCTGCTGCTGCGGGGCCCTGCGGCTGCGGGGAGGTGGGGCTGCGGCTGCTCCCTGGAGAGCGCTCCTCTGGAAGAGGCTGCAGCCCCGCACCGCTTCCCCCCGGCTGTGCCTCCCCCTCGGTGCTCCGCTGCCCGCTCGCCTCCCGCTTCTCCCGGGCACAGCCCGTGTCCTCCCTCCTCTTGCTGCTCCCCCTGGCAATCACCGCTGCCCGCATCTCCCCTTGGGTGCCCAAAGTCCCTCTTTGCTCCCTGGCAATCACCGCTGCCCGCATCTCCCCTTGGGTGCCCAAGGTCCCTCTTTGCTCCCCTGGCAATCACCGCTGCCCGCATCTCCCCTTGGGTGCCCAAGGTCCCTCTTTGCTCCCTGGCAGTCGCTGCTGCCCGCATCTCCCCTTGGGTGCCCAAGGTCCCTCTTTGCTCCCCTGGCAATCACCGCTGCCCGCATCTCCCCTTGGGTGCCCAAGGTCCCTCTTTGCTCCCCTGGCAATCACCGCTGCCCGCATCTCCCCTTGGGTACCCAAAGTCCCTCTTTGCTCCCTGGCAATCACCGCTGCCCGCATCTCCCCTTGGATGCCCAAGGTCCCTCTTTGCTCCCCTGGCAATCACCGCTGCCCGCATCTCCCCTTGGATGCCCAAGGTCCCTCTTTGCTCCCCTGGCAATCACTGCTGCCCACATCTCCCCTTGGATGCCCAAGGTCCCTCTTTGCTCCCTGGCAATCACCGCTGCCCGCATCTCCCCTTGGGTGCCCAAGGTCCCTCTTTGCTCCCTGGCAATCACCGCTGCCCGCATCTCCCCTTGGATGCCCAAGGTCCCTCTTTGCTCCCTGGCAATCACCGCTGCCCGCATCTCCCCTTGGGTGCCCAAGGTCCCTCTTTGCTCCTCTGGCAGTCACCACTGCCCGCATCTCCCCTTGGATGCCCAAGGTCCCTCTTTGCTCCCCTGGCAATCACCGCTGCCCGCATCTCCCCTTGGGTGCCCAAGGTCCCTCTTTGCTCCCTGGCAATCACCGCTGCCCGCATCTCCCCTTGGGTGCCCAAGGTCCCTCTTTGCTCCCTGGCAGTCACCGCTGCCCGCATCTCCCCTTGGATACCCAAAGTCCCTCTTTGCTCCCCTGGCAATCACCGCTGCCCGCATCTCCCCTTGGGTGCCCAAAGTCCCTCTTTGCTCCCCTGGCAGTCACCGCTGCCCGCATCTCCCCTTGGGTGCCCAAGGTCCCTCTTTGCTCCCCTGGCAATCACCGCTGCCCGCATCTCCCCTTGGGTGCACAAAGTCCCTCTGCTCCTCTGGCAATCACCGCTGCCCGCATCTCCCCTTGGATGCCCAAGGTCCCTCTTTGCTCCCCTGGCAATCACCGCTGCCCGCATCTCCCCTTGGATGCCCAAGGTCCCTCTTTGCTCCCCTGGCAATCACCGCTGCCCGCATCTCCCCTTGGGTGCCCAAAGTCCCTCTGCTCCTCTGGCAATCACCGCTGCCCGCATCTCCCCTTGGATGCCCAAGGTCCCTCTTTGCTCCCCTGGCAGTCGCTGCTGCCCGCATCTCCCCTTGGGTGCCCAAGGTCCCTCTTTGCTCCCCTGGCAGTCGCTGCTGCCCGCATCTCCCCTTGGATGCCCAAGGTCCCTCTTTGCTCCCCTGGCAGTCGCTGCTGCCCGCATCTCCCCTTGGGTGCCCAAGGTCCCTCTTTGCTCCCCTGGCAATCACCGCTGCCCGCATCTCCCCTTGGGTGCCCAAGGTCCCTCTTTGCTCCCCTGGCAATCACCGCTGCCCGCATCTCCCCTTGGGTGCCCAAGGTCCCTCTTTGCTCCTCTGGCAGTCACCGCTGCCCGCATCTCCCCTTGGATGCCCAAGGTCCCTCTTTGCTCCCCTGGCAGTCGCTGCTGCCCGCATCTCCCCTTGGGTGCCCAAAGTCCCTCTTTGCTCCCCTGGCAATCACCGCTGCCCAGGTCTGCCCTTGTTGCTCTCTGGGGATTGCTGCTGCCCAGGTGTTGTTGCTGCTCCTTGGTGATCGCTGCTGCCCAGGTTTCCTCTCTGATGCCCAAGATCCCTTGTTGCTCCCTGGTGATCGCTGCTGCCAGCTCTCCCCTCGTTGCCTCCTGGCAGAGGCTGTGAAGCCAGTGGGCAGCGGTCCCCGATCAGCTGGCAGTGCTCTGGGACTGCACCTTCAGTAAATGCAGCAGTAAGCTGTGTAAATATATTTTTAGTTCTCCTAAACCCACATAAAACCGGTTCTGTTAAACTGTTACTTTGGTAAGGCTATTATTAACTGCACAGATCAAATTTATTTCCTGCCAATCCATATTTAGGCACTTATGGAATGCCAAGTTTTTCTCCACTGTCTCCTTTTGAAATACCTTTTGGAGCTGTTAGTGCTTCTAATGTAAACCATTTCTAGTTGCAAATTGGAAACCTCTGAGCCATAATGGTCTGTTGCATTTTGCTGGCTGTCTCGGATAAACCCTGCACGCGAAAAAAAAAAAAAAGGGGGGGGAAAAAAAAAGCCCTGAAACCCCTTATGAGATTCATGTTTAGAAAATTGGCTGCGTATATCGTCGCTGTTTTTTAAACCTCAGTACCTAAGTCACATTTTCCATTCCGAATGTGAAGAGCGGTTAAGCTATGTTAAAGGGATATACGCTACCTTCGTTCCTTTGCAAGCTTTACAGAATTCCAGCACAAAGGAAGATGGCTCTACAGTTTGAAAGGATGTGGTGCTAACTGCTTCTCGCAGTGCCTGATAGGCAGCAACACCAGAGTGGCAGAGACTATTGGCGATTGTTAGTGACTAGAATTGGTTTTGTTCTCCCAGCAGAGAGGTCTGGGGAATGTAAATGGGCTGCTTATGGTGGCAAATGCATTGATAAAGGTATTCTTGTTTTCTTTGTAAGTGGTTTGTTTTTAATAGAAAGGTGGTTTTCACAGTGCTGTTAGGATGTTTTAGTTATGCTGTTCATATTACTGTGAGCAGAGCTGTGTTTATAAATTCATGCCCTAAAATAAGCAAGCTGCTTTTGTTCCTGATTTAGCTCCTTTATGACCCAGTTCTTTCCATCGTATGTCTTCTTACCTTAATAAAGCTAGAGTAAAATGATAAAAATTAAATCGGGCTTGAAGAAATTCCTTCTTTTGAAGGCAGTTCTAGAGAGTGATGAGGTCTCCCCTCAGCCTCCTCCAGACTAAACAACCCCAGCTCCCTCAGCCACTTGAGCTCTAAAGCCTTCACCAGCTTTGTTGCCCTTCTCTGGACGTACTCCAGCATCTTGATGTCCTTCTTGAAGTGAGTGGCCCAAAACTGAACCCAGGATTCAAGGTTTGGCCTCACCAGTGCTGAGTACAGGGGAAGGATCCCTTTCCTGCTCTGCTGGCCACACTTTTCCTGATGCAGACCAGGATGCTGTTGGCCGCCTTGGCCACCTGGGCCACTGCTGGCTCACGTTCAGCTAACTGCCAATCAACACCCACAGGTCCTTCTCCTCCAGGAGGCTCTCCTAGCACTTTTCTCCAAGCCTGGAGTGTTGCATGGGGTTGTTGTGTCCCAAGTGCAGGACCTGGCACTTGGCCTTGTTGAACCTCATGCAATTGGCCTCGACCCAGCGATCCAGCATGTCCGGGTCCCTCTGTAGAGCCTGCCTACCCTCAGGCAGATCAACACTCCCACCCAACTTAGTGTCATCTGCAAACTGACTGAGGGAGCACTCGATTTCCCTGTCCATGTCATTGATAAAGATATTAAACAGAACTGGCCCCAGTGCTGAGCCCTGGGATCACCACTTGTGACCAGATGCCAGCTGGATTTGACTCCATTTACCGTAGCTCTTTGTGCCTGGCCATCCAGGCCACTGGTTTTACCCAGTGAAGCGTATGCTCGTCCAAGCTGTGAGCTTCCAGTGTCTGCAGGAGAATGCTGGAGAAGACTATCATTTATTACTTGGTTGAACAGACAAACATGCACCTTGCTACAACCTCCTTTTAGGTAGTTGTCAATGGTATGATTAATGCTTTGTTTCCTCTTTGACTGTACAACAATTTCTAGTAAAGCAGTGGACTTCCAAAATGATTTTGAATAAAGTTGATTTTGTTCTTCAGGCTTTGTAAACTTTTGAAATATTTTTCTATTACTAAGTACTGAAAACTTGAATAATTTGAAAGTATTTAAAAGAGGTAAAACTTAAGTAATAAATACTTCTAGCTCCCAGAACCGGGTTCAGATATTGCTTAGAGATTTGATAAGATGAGAGGAAATGGCCTCAAGGTGTACCGGGGAGGTTTAGATTGGATATTAGGAAAAATATTTTTACTGACAGAGTGGTGAAGCACTGGCAGAGGCTGCCCAGGGCAGTGGTGGAGTCTCCATTCCTGGAAGGTCTCAAAAACCTGTGGCCATGGCACTTCAGACATGGTTTAATGGGCACGGTAGGTTGGGCTGATGATTGGACAGGATGAGCTTAGAGGTCTTTTCCAACCGTAGTGAGTCCATGGTTCTATGATTTGAGCTGTTTGATTGGTTATATAGATGTTAACTTATCTGAGTGGAGTGAATGGTGTGGCAGGTTAACAGTAGCAGCAACTTCTGTGAGATTCGTTTGCCAGCATTATCATATTTTAATGTGAAAATGAGTGTTTCAGTTGAAAGGCCTTGGTTTACAGTTCTCACATAATGATGCATATTGATACCATTTGTAGAATATGTCTCGTGGTCCAAATTCTCCAGTCTAGATGAAAGTTCCTTTTAAGTAAAAAAAAAAATGACTTCATTTATTTTTCAGATGTGGAAACAGAATTTGAGATAGCCTGCCTGAGACAAGGTGGACTTAGGTACAAGTGAGGGAGAGAAATAATGGGGGAGTATCGCTGAACTCCTCAGCTAGTTCCTTCCATGATGTGGCAGCTCTCCAGCCTCGCTGCATACCCACCACCAGCTCTCAGCTCTCTCCTCTCTCATTTTCCTGTCCTCTGCCAACCCCTTCCAACTCCCTGCTGAGCACCGAGCCCGGTTTCCCGGAGCACAGGGCACCAGACCTTCACTGTGAAAACCCACTGTGAAACTGGGAGTATATTTTTGCAGATCAGGGTTGCTTTCTCTGGAGCATACGGTAATGGGAAGGCAGGCAATCACGGCAGGGAGCAATGAAATTTGAGAAGGCCTTTGTTGGTGGAACAATAGTGGAGGTGCAGTGAAAAGTGCTTCCAGTGAAACTTCTTGCCCCTCCCCGTCTTCTCCCCGTCCCATTCCCCAGCCAGAAGCGAGGTTTAACATAGCTATATTAGCATTTTACACTTTGCAGTGTCTTAAAATTTTATGGGTCTTTGAATTTTATTTCACATTTGGTGGCTTTCCCCTTTCCCTGTTCTGGCTGTCGTGAGGAGTTTCTGCCCCTAACACGCTGCCTGTGTGCGTTATCTTGGTACCAGGTGAATGCAGAGTATCCAGTGCAGAGAAGAAACACTCGCACATGGTGTCCTCTCCTGCGGCATTGAATGGAGCAACAGTCCCATGTTCATCTCCAGTCCCTCACTGGGATGGCCAGTGCTTTTTCTTCAGTAGCTACCATGAAATCCTATGAGAAATACCCAGCGTGTGAGGTTGTTGCCTGGCTTCTTCAGGTTAAGTTACTGAGTGTAAATGGCATTATTTAAAGCACATTGCTGCTGTGGTCTCTTCACCACTGCCTCTCAAGCCGGTGTTCTCCCTGCTTTTTCTTCTGATGTCACTGACCTGTGTAGCTATTTTGGTCTTTCTGTGAAATGCAATTGTATTTCAGAGTTTATTGGTGTCAGCGACTTCCTTGTTTTCTGGGTTGCACTTTTTGTATTATTTGACCAGGCTTAAGACCCTGGTGTGCAACAGAAAGCCAGGGATTTGACTGCAGCAGGAGGGTGGGATTGGGAGCTGGGCAGGAAGGTTGAAGAGTAGGGGTTGTTAATATGGCATAACCTCAGTTATCTTTTGCAGGATCCCCTGCAGGGCCCTTGGGGAGCTCAGAGAGGTGCTTTCATCAACTCCTCACCTCCAGAAACTCTATTAACAGAAAGTCCAGGTTCCTACCTCTGAATAACTCTTCTTCTCTCGCTCTGTCTTTCTTCTCTTGCTCTTAGAATCACTTGTGTTTTGGTTATGAACTCCCATGGCTCTTTGACAGTCGATTGTCAGCATAAACCAGTTGCAGATGTGCTGAAATGGGATTATTCTCCTGTGTTAGGGCACTTGGTAATGCCTGCATGATGTAATGTGCGTTAGTGGTGGAACTGGGAAGTCCAGGCTTCCTGCTTCATGGCATCCCAAGAGGCTGCTTGAATGGACCTTTGTGGGTTCCACTCTGTGCTCAGGGTGGGCAGTAAAAGCCTGGAGGACATCTCCAAGGTAAAAAGTGATAGGATGAGAGGAATTGGCCTCAAGCTCAGCCAGGAGAGGTTTAGTTTGGGTGTTAGTAAACATTGCTGAGTGGTGAAGCACTGGCAGAGGCTGCCCAGGGCACTGGTGGAATCTCCTTCCCTGGAGGTATTAAAAAAATGTGTAGATGTGGTGCTTCGGGATGTGGTTTAGCAGGCACAGTAGTGTTGGGCTGGTGATTGAGACTGGATGAGCTTAGAGGTCTTTACCAACCTTAAAGATTGTGTGATTTTAAGGAGCTTATTTGTTTTGAGGAAATGTGTAGAGTGTTACCAACTTTTGTGTCTTTCTTAAGTGCTTGTGACTTTCTGGAGGGCTCTGTCATTAAAAGCAAGAATAACCATTTCTAAGGTTTTGAGTTTCACAGGCTTTTATACTACATTTAAATATGCTGGTAAGTATCGACTGCTGTTCTAAAGCAAGCTCCTGACATTGGCTAAGAAGCTGTTATCAGACAGTGGATGGAGGAATGTACAACCCACGGTCTTCAAATCTGTTGTTAGTGTTAGGAAAAGGCATCTCTTGGGATTATGGAATCTTCAAGGCATTAACAGAGAGAGGGAGCAAACCAGTTGCTCTGAGAGGCGAGGAGCTGCTAAACATTACAGGCCCCTGTGAATTTCACTGTGGCCATGAATAATTATATTACGGAAATTATCTTTTAAAATGCTGAAGCATCTCTTTTTGAAAGATAATTCTAGTTCCTGGGTTTCTTCAGAGATTGGTTTGATGCTGCTGCTTAGAAACTATCTGGCTCGATGAATATTAAGGGAGAGAGTTTTATGTTGGACTGCTGAATGATTCAATTTTGCATTATATTTGCCATTTTTCTCTCCAGGTATTTTGAATATTCTGGTGCTGAAGAGCTGCTGCTTTAAGTGTAGCTCTAGATTTATGATACTCTGTGAGCTGGTTGGTTGATGTGAAAGGCTAGAACACTGACACTCTGAACTCTGGCTGGGAGTTAGCCTGTTGTTGGACAGAGCGTTTGGGTACAGCACACACATCTCTGTGTGTCCTCGTGACAATCTGGATGGAGATATTTTAACTTTTAGAAACAGGAAAGGGGGTAGCCTCCAAAGAGTCCAGTTGTCCCAGTATTTTTTGGAAGGTACGGAGACACATAAATGTAATAGAATGGTTTGGGTTGGAAGAGATCTCAAAGCCCATCCAGTTCCACCCCCTACCATGGGCAGGGACACCTCCGACTGGATCAGGGGGCTCAAAGCCCATCCAACCTGGCCTTGAACACCTCCATAGATGGGGCAGCCACCACTTCTCTGGGCAACCTGTGCCAGGGCCTCCCCACCCTCACAGGAAAGCATCTCTTCTAAGATCTCATCTCAATTTTCCCCTCTTTCAGCTTAAAATATGTCGCTTGGATGCCAGGGGCTTCTACCTTTTATTTCAGACTCCTGAAAAGCAGGCAGGTGTCTGACCGTAATGAAGGAATTTAACACTGGGCTCTAGTTTTCTTAAACTCTTGGCCTCATTTTATTCTTTCTTTTTGAGCTTGCAGGCTCTGACCAGAAATTCTCTCTTGGTAACTTAACCCTGAGCAAATATTTACATTCATGAGATTCTTGCTACTTCAGCAATCATTTTGGGCCTTGAGGTTGGAACAGGGTGAAAGTTACTGTACCAAACACTGGGGTTGGGGACGCAGCAGGGAAGGAACGCCAGAACAAGCCTGCACTCCTGGTTTTACCATGTTTGGTAGGAGTCCCCTGTTCAGTGTATTTTGGTGGTCATTTCACAAATGTTGCTGTATTCCAGAATGAGATTTGTGGAGGTGCCGTGTTTTCTGCCACTGGCCCTATACATCTGATGAGCACTTGTAATCTGAATTTCGCCTTCGTCTTCAAAAACCCTGAATAAAAATATTTGTGTAAAAAGCTGAAGTGAATGGAGAAGTATAAGTTAAGACTGAGATGGAAAAGAAGGGAGAAGTGCTCCTTCAAGGAATGCACCTAAAAGTATTAGTAGTATTGAAAGAGTACTTTTTTAGTACTGAAAGAGGCTACAGGAAAGCTGGGAGGGGCTCTTGATCAGGGAGTGCAGGGGTAGGGTGAGGGGAGACATTTTTAAGCTGAAAGAAGGCAGATTGAGATGAGATTTTAGTAAGAAATGTTTTGCTGTGAGGGTGGGGAGGCCCTGGCCCAGGTTGCCCAGAGAAGTGGTGGCTGCCCCATCCCTGGAGGTGTTCAAGGCCAGTTTGGCTGGGGCTTTGAGCCCCCTGATCCAGTGGGAGGTGTCCCTGCCCATCGCATGAGGTTGGAACTGGATGGGCTTTGAGGTCTCTTCTGATCTAAACCATTCCACGGTTCGGTTAAAAACTGTGGACTACAGTGCAAAAAAAGATGAAAAGGGGTGTAGGAAGAGATTGTGAAGAAAGAGTTTTAAGGTCAAAATTAGTTATGAAATCTTAAAATTATTAAAGGGAAAACTTATACTAACGCTGTTGGAATTGAGCCTGCAGTCACTGCGGCCATAAAGGAAAGGTTCTGCAAGGTACAGAACAACAGAGAATTAAGGAAGGCAGAGGAAGGAGTGATCTCTCCAAAACCAATGGATGAAAATACCAGCAGATCCCAGACTCCTGGGTTTTAGTTTCCTAGTTTTTACTATTGTCATCCAGCAGTGTTCCCTGTCCTGGCTGCACGGTGTCTGGGAAAGACGAAGGATGACAGTGAGCTCTCACCCTTTGCGGGGCAACAGGCAGGTTGTCAGCAGAGACCAGACCCTGCCGTAGCCCCCTGTCCCTACCCTGCTGCTACGGCACCCAGTGGGGCTGCGTTGGGAGCCGGAGAGCCGTGGGTGCCATCGGCCCTGGGGTTCCAGGGTGGGACAGCACGATTCATGAGCCAGCGCAGAGGATGTATTGTATTCCCTCTGAAATCTGACAGAAGCAGGGGTTATGCCTGCCAGCTAAACGTGCACTGTTGGCTGCCATGGCTCTGCTGGAGTCATGGCTGCATCTACAATCTTTAATCCCGATGAAAGGCCTGGCCCCAAGCTGGAGCAGCGCGGATCTGCGTGTTGGGACTCTTACGCTTTGCATTCAAGTAGCAGAGGTGGTTTTGCTATTTAATTTCCACCCTGTTTGTTAATATCTGCAAAGGCCTGGGTTGAGGGTGGATGAATTTTGCCTGGAGGAAAATCTGAGCCGTTCCAATTTCCTGTTGGAGCCAGGTGTGCCACCTCCATGCAGCGCTCCCAAAGGCAGTGGGAGTCGTTCCATTGCTGGAAAGTTTCCTATGGAGAAACAAACAGCACTGCCTGCTGAGCCCCCTGGGACCTCCTTCACTGATTGCTGTTGGGATCTGTACAGCCTGCTCCTGGGCTGTGAAAACGCAGAGGCAAATAACAAATCTGGGGGGAGAAATCCCCACAAATTGTTATGTGCTTGAGGAAAGATTTCTTAAATGAGTTTCTTTTTTCAACTGAAGTGAGTACCTGCTTTGCCTCACCACTCCTGGCTCCCTAACAAGGGTGCAGGTGTGCACAGGCCCCTCACTACAAGAAAGACATTGAGAGGCTTTGACCACATGCAGAGAAGGGGAATGGAGCTGGAGAAAGGTCTGGAGCCCAGGGGTTCTGTGAGCGGCTGAGGGACCTGGGGCTGTTTAGCCTGGAGAAGAGTACACTGAAGGGAGAACTCATTGCTCTCTGCATCTCCGGGAAAGGAGGTTGTGGTGAGGGGGGTGCTGGTCTCTTCTCCCAGGTAACAAGTGATTGGACAAAAGGATATGGCCTCAAATTGCACCACGGGAGGTTTAGATTGGATATTAGGAAAAATATCTTCACTGACAGAGTGGTGAAGCACTGACAGAGGCTGCGCAGGGCAGTGGTGGAGTCTCCATCTCTGGAGGGATTCAAAAAACCTGTAGCCATGGCACATGGGAACAGGGTTTAGTAGGCACAGTAGGTTGTGTTGGTGTTTGGAGTGGATTATCTTAGAGGTCTTTTCCAATCTTAATGATTCTAACAATTCTAGGTAGTGGAGAGTAAAGTTTCCTCAGAACAGCAAAATAAAAGAAAATAGTTAAAAAGTCTGTCTCCTCCATACTGCCTGGTGGTGTTGGAATTGGGTTGTTGTTCTGAGTTATGGCTGCTTGGTTTTGATGGTTGTGCAATTGCTTCACTTGGAATGCAGAACAGATGCTTTTCTTATTCACTTGAAAGTATAGTCTAATTTTTTATTTCCCAGACCATTCAAGTCCCAAAAGTTGTTTTAAAAATTACTAATCATCTTGTTAGGACAAAGAAACTGTGGAAGCAAAATTTGAGGGTAAAGCAGCTGCTGTGTTGATCATCCATGTAGTCCAGAGTTCAAGCTCTGTCCCTGGCCACAGCGTAAAAAACCTTTGTAGCACATCGTTATGGAACAGCTGGCACCAAGAGGTGGTATTTTTCTTTTTTCTTCCTTCTTCCCCCACACCCAATTGTTTAAAAATTGGATTGTGTCTTAAAGCAAGAGGGTTCATAGACTTGCAGAACTCACAGCCTCCTCTGAAACAGGAATTATCTTGTGAGTGGTAACATACCCAGGGTTTTTAGTGCATATTATACAAAAAAAAGTTCATTTTTAATTGCTGAGAAAATATATCCGGAGTGGTGCCACTGTTTTACTTGTCTGTTCCAAGTGTTAAGACATTTGTTTTGACAGTAAACTTGGAGAGGTGGGGGGTGTTCAGCTCCACTGCTGTGTGCACAGGCAAAATATTGCATTTATAGTTTAAGCTGACTCTCTCAAAGCAGGGAATAACCTGCAGGTAGGTTGCCTCCAGCTGTGCACACCATTTTGATCCTCCCTTTTCTCTCCTCCCTCCTAGTCAAATTAGGCTTCAAACAAAACCACTGCTGAAAACTGAGCAAGATCTCGCTTAATAATGGTTGTCCATGGCAGCAGAACCTCCATAGGGCGATGTTTTGTTTTCTGTTTTGGAGGGAGTTTGGGAACTCAGGAGCTGTAGGTGTTGCCTGTAGTTTGGGAATGCCTCTTCGAAATGTGCTTAAAGATCTTAAACCGTGAGAGCTCAGGTTTTTAAACGTGGCTGTTTCGTTTCCGCGACGTTTGCTTTTGTGCATACATTGCTTGGGTCTCCCAGCCACACAGGTATCAGCTACTAAGAGTGTCTTCCAAATCTGCCAAATGTGTTGGATTATCACAGTATCACAGTATCATAAGGTTGGAAAGGACCTCAGAGATCATCAAGTCCAACCTATAACCCAACACTAACACCAACACTAACACCAACCATCATCTAAACCATGGCACTCAGTGCCTCATCCAGTCTCCCCTTAAACACCTCCAGGGTCGGCGACTCCACCCCCTCCCTGGGCAGCCCATTCCAATGGCCAATCACCCTTTCAGTGAAGAACTTTTTCCTAACATCAAGTCTAAACTTTCCCTGACCAAGCTTGAGTCCCTGCCCTCCAGTTCTGTCACTGGTCACCTGAGAGAAGAGACCAACCCCTGCCCGACTACAACCTCCTTTTAGGGAGTTGTAGAGAGCAATGAGGTCTCCCCTGAGCCTCCTTCAGACTAAACAGCCCCAACTCCCTCAGTCACTCCTCGTAGGGCTTGTGCTCCAGCCACTTCACCATCTTCGTTGCCCTCCTCTGAACACACTCCAGCATCCTGACAATCTTTATCTCTTGATTTATTCCATCAGCATCATTGGATGAACCTGGGACTCCTGCTGAGTCCTTGACACCTGTTTGTCCCACTCCAGGACGGCTGAGGAGCCCTTGTGTGCTACCAGCGAGGCTCACATCAGCCTCCTGCTTGTTTTTGCCATTTTGCACTGCTCCTGGTGTGTTGCTCCTCCTGACATCCTGCAGTACTGTGGTACCTTCAGGGTATTCCTGACAACATCTTTTTCCAAGATGTGTTTGTGTTGTGGCGTCTGCTTGGCTAGTGGTCTGTAGTAAAAATTAATACACCCTGTGTCGCTCACTCGGCGTTGGTTACCAGGTCGTTCTGGTGGCCAGATTGCAAACATGCATCTTTGTGCTTTCAGCCCTCTGAAACTTTTCATTTTAAACCCAGACCCTTGAGGCTTAGATAGACCCTGTGTGTGCAGTTCTGATAGCTGCATCATTGTGCTGCTGCTGCTTCCTTTTAGTGTTTTTTTCGTCTTCAAATTTATGTTCCTCTTGTGACTGGAAAAAACAATCATATGTGCTAGATCCGAGCAGGTAGACTCTGGGTGTGGTTATGTGATAAATAATGGAATCAGTCATTGTTGTCACTGCCTTGGACCGGGCATCCTCAGGCTCTTCACATTGAAACGTGGTTCATTTCACCACATAGTGGGAAAAAAGATGAGGCTTCTATCTGATATCCGTTGGATTAATAAATCGACATCTCGCATTGATCTGCCTTTTGAAACACATTAAAGCTGTCCAAATGCCATGTGCCTTATTTGCTAAAAAAATGCAAAGTCATCATTTGCACTGCAGGCTTTAGAATATATTTTTGTGCAATATAACGGAAGCTTTAAGCACCCTGACATCTGTCGGAGGGACAACATAGCAGAGTTCAAGCAATCCAGGAGGTTCCTGGAATGCGTTGATGGCAATTTCCTTCTCCAAGTGATAGAAGAGCCGACGAGGAGTGATGCAGTGCTGGACCTTGTTCTCACCAACAGGGAAGGGCTGGTGGGGAATGTGAAGCTCAAGGGGAGCCTTGGCTGCAGTGAAGTTACAGAGTTCAAGATCCTTAGGGCAGTGAGGAGGATGTAAAGCAAGCTCACTGCCCTGGACTTCAGGAGAGCAGCCTTCAGCCTCTTCAAGGATCTGCTCGGTAGGGTACTGTGGGATAAAGCTCTGGAGGGCAGGGATTGCGAAGAGAACTGGTCAATATTCAAGGATCACCTCCTCCAAGCTCAGGAGTGATGCATCCAATGAAGAGGAAGTCAGGCAAAAGTGCCAGGAGACCTGCATGGATGAACAAGGAACTCCTGGAGCAGCTTAAACACAAAAAGGAAGCCTGCAGAGGGTAGAAACAAGGGCAGGGAGCCTGGGAATGAAGTCTGTAGAACTCTGGAGCTGTGGAGTTCTACAGGCAGCTTTTCTTTTCCAGCTGTTGGTTAGGGTTTTCCAAGGCAGTTCAAATGGGACTCAGTTCTGGAACTTCCATTTTGGTTTTGTTTGATTGAGTTTTTTTAATACTTGAAAATCTGGTGGGGGTTTAAGGTTTGGGTTTTTTTTTTTTAAATAATGATGGTGACTGCAGTGGTGTCTCCATGCTGACAAGGCGTGTAGCAGACCTGGAACTCCAAATCCTTGTTTGTCAGTCTGGCAGGATTATGCAAAAGAGAAGACTCACTTGATTGACTTAGAAGCAGAGTGTGCAGAGTGGTTTTAAGGCTTCTAGCAACCTTGCTGTTTAAAGACGTGACCCAAATGAATTTTGCATTTTTACCCCTGCTGCTTCTGCTGCCACATATTGAGGGGAGGTCACACGGACAGGGATTAACAGAGGATGGAGCAAGGTAAAGCCTTGTCTGAACAGCCAGGGCTGAACAGAGTAGGCAGTCCTCTCCATGGGCATTCATTCTTCTTGGATGTCTGAATGTCAGTGGATAAAACAGTACAGGAGGGGAGTAGATCAGTCATATAGCATCTGATAAAGGAGAGGAATCTGTTTGAAACATGCTTATGCAGAAGGGAGCCTGGGCTGGAAATGTGGATCTTGATGTTCGAGTCACTGTTAGACTTATGTACGGAGTTCTGCTTAGATTGCTTCTTCTTTACTGTATGTATATATATATTTTAGGTGGTGTTGTGGCTGGGTAATAGACTCTTGCCAATGTGTCTATTGCATGAATGTGAAATTAGTGCTGTGTAGTATGTCCAGAATAAAGGAGACGTAACTCAACATGTTTTTCTTCCTGAGGATTGTATTTGGCAAATAGGTTTGGTTTTTCTATACAAGGAACGTGCAGAACCTGGATGTAGATGACCTTAGAGCTCTTCCAACCTTAATAATTCTATGATTCTAGATCACTTTCTTGTTTTGGCTCTGCTTTTGTTGCTTTTGGGTTTTAGTGATGAAAAAGCATTGCCTTCTCATTAGCTTCAGCTGGCTCTGAATTTGTCCCCCCTTTCTGCACACAGGTAGTGCGTTCAAAATGCTATGGAGATCTTGAGGCTTCATTTGAACTTGCCAGTGCTGGTGCCTAGATTAAACAGTAGTGTCTGCTGCTTTTTTTTCCTTTTAAAATATGTTAACTGTATTTTTAAGAGTTCCACGCTGATCCTCACAATTGCAGGATTTGAGCTAATTTGTTTAAACAAAAAAAAACCAACAAAAACTGGAAGTCTGTGTTTTTCAGCGTTGTTATTTTTCCAGTTATCTAATGGCAGTCGTGATAGTGTGATTTATGTGGGGTTTGGAGCAGAGACTCAGCTGTAGATTTCTGCAAGGAGAATTTTAGAGAACTTAGCAGTGTCTGTAGAAGTCAGGTAATGTCAGTGTTTGGTGCTGTGCCCCAGCTGAAATATGTAGTGTATTAAGTAAAGATGTCATATCTGCCCTTCTATTTCATGCTGGTATAAGCGGGTCAGTGTTTTTACTCTCTTCAAGCCCACCCATTAAATCTACTCTCTGTGAGTCCCAGTACAGGGGCTAAAATCAAGTTAAAAGCATTTTCAGGGTTTGTTGACTATTGAAATTAAAGCTCACGTGGTTTTTGGTTTGTAGTGTTGGAATATGACTTACTTCCTTCCTTCCGGGCTGTTTTTCAATGCGGACAATTGTCTTCTAAATATTTGGTCCCATCCAGCAGATTCACGCTCCATCCAGCAGATCTGTTTCCCAGCCCATTCCTGGTGCAGGAATTTCTCTGGAAGGTTAATGCAAACACTTGCAGTTTCTTTCTTCCCTCAAGTTCTGTCAAACTCATGGTGTAAAAATAACTGTTTGTGTTTAAATTGAAATTGTTTCCTTTTGCTGGTCGCAAAATTGAATTATAAAATCACAGAATCATTTAGGTTGGAAAAGACCTGTATGGTCATAAAGTTCAACCATTAACACATCACCACCATGCCTCCTAAACCGTGTCCTGAATTGCCACAGTGACATGTTTTTTGAACCCCTCCAGGGATGGAGACTCCACCACTGCCCTGGGCAGTCTCTGTCAGTGCTTCACCATTTTTTCAGTAAAGAAATTTTTCCTACTATCCAGGCTAAACCTCCCCTGGCACAGATTGAGACCATTTCATCTCATCCTCTCATTGTTGCTTGGGAGAAGAGACCAACACCCACCTCACCACAACCTCCTTTGCGGGAGCTGCAGAGAGCGATGAGGGCTCTCCTCAACCTCTTCTTCTCCAGACTAAACAGCTCCAGGTCCCTCAGCCGCTCCCAGAACCCCTGGGCTCCAGACCCTTCCCCAGCTCCATTCCCCTTGTTTGGACACTCTCTAGCAGCCTTGAGCTCCTCATGCTCTTTACTGCTAAGCCAGCTTGTAGGCAATCAGGACCTGGCTCTTTGGGGCTGTTCATGTGTACCAGGCTGAGTGATGGCCAGGGGGCCTGGGAAAACAGCCAGATCCTTGTTACAGGGCGTGTTTGGGAATGGGTTTTGTCTGTTGCACCACTGATGTACAGGTTGTACGTACCTACGTCCTGGTTGAGGCAAGTGGCAGATCTGTGGCAATGCCATCTCAGCTCTGGTTTGCATTATATACTGCCCATTACGTGGATGGATTTGCCAGTAGGAAATGAACGTTATCTTCTGAATTCAGCTTGACTAAGACACTATGAAAAATGAGCTTGCAATGTCTGTAAGTTAGGGCATGCTCACCAGACTGTCTCCCCCTATTCGGCTCTGGTAAGACCCCCATCTGGAGCCCTATGTTTAGTCCTGGAGTCCTCAGCGCAGGAAGGACATGGAGCTGTTTGAGCCAGTCCAGAAGAGGCCACGAAGATGATCTGAGGGCTGGAGCATCTCCCATCCTAGGACAGGCTGAGAGAGTTGGGGTTGTTCAGCCTGGAGAAGGCGTAGAGCAGCCTCCCAGTACTGAAAGGGGCTCCAGGAAAGCTGGGGAGGGGCTCTTGATCAGGGAGTGCAGGGGTGGGACCAGGGGGAACGGTTTTCAGCTGAAAGGGGAGATTGAGATGAGATCTTAGGGAGAAATGTTTTGGTGTGAGGGTGGGGAGGCCCTGGCCCAGGTTTCCCAGAGAAGTGGTGGCTGCCCCATCCCTGGAGGTGTTCCAGGCCAGGTTGGATGGGGCTTTGCGCCCCCTGATCCAGTGGGAGGTGTCCCTGCCCATGGCAGGGGGCTTGGAACTGGATGGGCTTTGAGGTCCCTTCCCATGCCAACCATTCTGTGATTCTATGATTATTATTAACAGTACATTTCTGTTCGGTTTCATGTGTTTTAGGATGATGCTTCAAAACCAAACCCTATTTCTGAGTTTTTGGTGCTGTAGTCAACCTGAGCAGATCCAGTACAGCCGAAAACAAAATATTTACCAGTGTCTTGTCGGGGGAAAAAAATAGTTTCTTCAGAGTTCATGGGGATTCAGTGTGCTCCTTTGCAGTTGCATCCAGCTTTGTAAGGAAACTGGTATTCATTTTGCATAGGTTTGGTTCATAAGCATGCTCAGAGATCTGAACCAAACTGAGAGCTTCCTGCAAGCCCTGTCATGGGCTTTCTCTCCTTTATGTTCAAATATTGGGTAACTCTTAGATTATTTAAAAAAGTGTTTAAGAATGCAGATTGTAAAGTAATGTCAGTGTTTGTGATCTAAGGTGCTTAACAGTTAATTATTTTCTTCAACATATTGATGTCTTTAGGAAAAAACCAGGTGATTAGAAGTTGGATTTCTACTCTAATTACAGGCTCAGTATGGGTTTTATCGTTCAGGTGGCACAATGGACTTTGATCAGTAAGAGCAGGAAACAACAGGGACAAATGTTCGCTGTGTGCTACACCCCTGTTTCAGTGGGAAAATAAAAGTAGCAACAAAACTTTTTTTTTCCCCTTCATTTTCCTCTTTATCAGTTGGATGCAAGTCCGTTACAGTAAAAAATGAGTAAAATGAGTGAAAAAAGAGGCTCCGTCTGGGGTGGTTCTTATGAGGAACCTGGGTACATCTGGAAGGACTGGATTCCTTTGAACTTGGGAGACGAGGGAAAATTGCAGCAGTCGGAGGTATCTGTGAGTGTAATGTTCTATCATCAGTGGTGCACTGCTTAATTGTGAGGGCAGAGGGAAAAGTAAGATCATAAAATCACAGAATGGTTTAGATCAGAAGAGACCTCAAGGCCCATCCAGTTCCATCCCCCACTGGATCAGGGGGCTCAAAGCCCCATCCAGCCTGGCCTTGAACACCTCCAGGGATGGGGCATCCACCACTTCTCTGGGCAACCTGGGCCAGGGCCTCCTTCACAGTAAATACTGAAAAGTGGGGGGATTGGGATTCTGCCAAAGAAAGGAGCTTTGTGATGCTCTTTTTCAATGAATGGACTCCCTGCAGCACCCCCAGAATTGCTTCAGGAGTTGCAGTGTTAGCTGATGTTGTCCTGGCATCTGACAATGCTCAACAAATACAAGAGAAGGCAGCATTTTCTGCATCTCTGTGGCTGTTCCCCAGCGCTCCGCTTGTGTCCAGGAAGCTTCCAGCTGTTGATATTGTTGGGAATGCCCCTGCCCCAATGAAAGCCCAGGTTGCCACTGTGCTGGTAGGCAGCACGCTTGGCACCAGCAGTAAAGGCAGCGCTAGAAAGATGTGTATTTAAGGAATCTGTAAGATGAGTCTCAGAAGTTTTCTTTAGCTGGAAACTGGTTTCATGGTGGAGTTCTGTCTGTTGTATTGAATGAAATATTGAGTCCTCAGGAGACCAAAGATCTCTTCTGCTGGAAAAAGTGGGTGTTGTAGGAAACTCTAGATATAGCCATGCTAATTCTCATAAATCTCTTTGCTTCTTTCCATGCCCCTGAACACAGCATTTTCAATCCCTAATGGGGTATGAAGACACCACATTGAAGTGGCTTTACTTGGCACTGCTTTATGGCATTCTGGGGCCTGGAGCCATAACACAACTCGAACCTGGCACTGCGCTGCAGTTCATGAGGGCTTCTCTTCTCTTATCCTGAGTGCAGGGTGAGGAGACTTGTATAGAATTATAGATTCATGGAATGGTTTGGGTTGGAAGGAACCTTAAAGCCCACCTCCAGGGATGGAGCAGCCACCACTTCTCTGGGCAACCTGTGCCAGGGCCTCCTTACCCCCACAGGAAAACATTTCTTTCCGATATCTGTCCTCTTAGCAGTAACAACAAAACCTGATCTTCACCTTGGAGCACCAGGGGTACGTGTATAGGGCAGTACAATGATTATTATTACTTTAAAACCAAAAAAATTAACCTCTTGAGTTACCTGAAGTATTTTAGATGTTACCCTGCTCACCTGGGCATAGGATGAGGAGGTTCCCAGGAGATAAGGCGCTGCTTGTGACTGTCATTTCAGCTCTTTCTGCAGGCAGACCATGCTTTGCACTTTGTCACTTGGCTCTTTTTGATCAGGAGAACCAGAAACTTGGCCTGTTTCAATTAGACACTGTATAATTTAAACAGCTGAGCCTGTAGCTGTTGGTATGCAGTACTTGCACTTTAATCTGACTGTCAATTAGCTACCTCTGAATTGAGCCTTGAGGTGATGCTTTTTTGGTCTTTGTCAGCTCAGTTGGATGTCTGACATCTGTTTAGGAGGTCGAGAAGAGGGTTACTTTTGTTTCCTCTGATCTATTGAAGCTTTTTGTCTCTTCCTTACCTTGTCTTTGGCAGTTGAGGACTTTATTTGGAGTCTGAAAAAAGGAGGTTACTTCAGCTGACTGGAAAACACTGGTAGGCTTGGGAGACCCAGCTTTAAGGCGGCCTAAAAGCTTAAGTCATCTAGCTGAGCGTGTTACTGGCAAGACAGCTCTTTGCATGAATAACTTGGTGATTTTGGATAGGCTTTAAGGTTTTTGACTCGACATAGGGTGTGTAGGCACAGTCTGCCATGCAGACAGGTGAATCAGTGCTCTGTCTGTGGAATTGGTGTCTTTCAGCAGCAGCTGGGACTTGAGATGCACAGGTGAGTGGTCCCTAACGGAAGTTTTTCCAGCCTGGTGAGAATCTTGCGCTCGCCTCCTCCTGAATAGCCTGGGCTTTGTTTGAGGAAAAGCTGCAGTGATTGGCTCCTCTGTTATGTCAGGTTTGTGGGAAGACTGGGTTTGGCTTGAGCAGGAAGCACTTAAACAATTCTTGGAGTATTTTTGTTCCTGGTTGGTATTGTTCTTATTAGGGTATATTCTTAGTTTTTAATGCTTAGTAGTAGGGTTTTAGGTTTTGCTTAGGTAAAACACTTACTTTTAGGTTAAAAATACCCAAGCAAGGAAAATAACTGGGGAAGAATAGCAGGAAAACTGCTTGGTGGAGAAAGACTTGGGGGCATTGATTGACAGCAGCTGAACATGAGCCAGTAGTGGTCCAGGTGGCCAAGAAGGCCAGTGGTATCTTGGCCTGTGTCAGAAACAGTGTGGCCAGCAGGAGCAGAGCAGTGGTTGTGCCCTTGTACTCAGCATTGATGAGGTTACACCTTGAATCCTGGGTCCAGATTTGGGCCCTGCACTCCAAGAAAGAGCTTGAGGGACTGGAGCGTGTCCAGAGAAGGGCAATGACTAGACAGTAGGAAAACTTTCCTCACTGAAAGGATGACACTGACGGAGGCTGCCTAGGGAGGTGGTTGAGTCTCCGTCCCTGGAGGCGTTGAAAAGACAGGTAGACAAGTTTCTTGGGGTCTAGTTTAGTAGTAGACAGGTACAGTTGGACTCGATGATCTCAAAGGTCTTTTTCCAGCCAGGCTATTCTATGACTGTGCCTACCAACACAATAATTGCACCCTGTAGAGGTGGATCTATGGAAGGAGGCTGGTGCTGAGGACCCTGCATCTGCCCTGTGCGTGTTTGAACCTCTCGGTGAGCCCTGTGAACCGAGTGCCTGTGAATTGCCGTTGTGCACTCGGTGCACTCACTGAATGCCTATTCTGATTTCACTTCCTCTGAAGGGAACCCAGGTCATTTGCTCTGAGGCTATGCTGAGCTGCAGACTGAAGCATAGTGGGATGAAGAGATTTGGGAGGTGGGCTTCAAAGGAGCTCTGATCAGAATGAAAATGGGGATGGTGATGCATCCGTCGTCAGTCTGCTGGAACCCTGCACAGTGGAGCTGGGTGGCTGGCTTGGCAGGGCCCTGCTCTGAGGTTCACACTGAGTCATGGCCAGCGTTCTCTGTCCAGACCTTTTATCGTGCACGGGAAAGGAGTGTCAGGGTAGGAGTTAGACTTGATGATTGCTGTGGGTCCCTTCCAGTTTGGTTCATTATGTGATTCTGTGGTTCTGTAACCAAAACGTGTGCTTTGCTTATCAAGGAAATTTTGGATTAACTCTTGGATTTGGTGGAACCTGATGTCTGTAGACTTTGGCACGTGGAACTATGTTGTGGAGGCTGGGTTACCTGCCCTGGCAATTGGATTTTACAGCTAGAAGTTGCTTTAGTGCCATTATTAACCATGACCTTTCTCAGCGAGTGATGAAATTATTTGAAAGGCTGGGGAGATACTGCGGATTTTTCTCCCTTGTAATGTGATTAACTTTCTAAAAACCTGTTTCCTGAAGGTGTCTGCCCTGTCGTTTCCTTATCAAGTTTGCTAAATAATGTATTTCCAAATTTATGTCTTAAAAGCAATGAGTTCGTATTAATGCTGAAGCATTAAAACAGATGGAAGCTCATCTGCTGATGGTGGTCCAGGCAAAGGCAATTGGTCTCTTTATTTATTTATTTTTCTATCTGTTCTCTATAGCTTCATTATGAGTTTATGTCTCCTCTCTTCTCTACTTGGCTTGGTCTCCTACTTCAGCAATAAGAAAGGACAAGTGTATTTTTTAAACTCATGGTGTCAGAGGTAGTTTCTGGTTAGAGAGAGCAGACCAGAGTATGTATTGAAAAGGCATAGAAAGAAGTTTGGTTTCTAGCGTAGTATTTTCTCTTTTATTTAAGACATGGCAGCGTACTTATTTGCCTTCATTAAGGCCTCTGATTTTTGCATTCTTTTCTTTTTTCCCCGTGTGGGAGAAGAGTTTTCCCTCTTACCACAGGGACTGGTTTCCTTTAGAGCTCCAGTTTTGGTTTCAGGTTGTTCGTTACTTACGGATCTCAGATTGCACTTGAAAAAATTAAAACTGGTTTGACTAAGGATTTTTTTTAATGTCTTTGCTGGAGACAGCTTTTTAGTAGCTTTCTAAATGCTTCCGAGTAGCTTTTGGACAGTAAGCCATAAAGAACTTGAGTTTCCCAGATTTCAGTGACATGAGTCCATTGAATCCCTAGAATCATAGAATGTTCTGAGCTGAAAGGGACCCGCAAGGATCATCAAGCCCAACTCCTGTCCCTGCACAGGATAACACCAACATTCACACCGTGTGTCTGAGGGCATTGGCCAAAGGCTTCTGGGATATTGTCAGGCTGTGACTTCTTCACTGGGAGCTGTTCCAGTGCTCCACCACCCTCTGGGGGAAGAACCTTTTGCTATTGTCCAACCTAACCCTCCTCTGGCACATCTTCCTGCCATTCCCTTGGGTGCTATCATTGGTCACCAGAGAGAAGAGCTCAGCGCCTGCTCCTCTTCCTCCCCTTGAGAGGAAGCTGCAGAGCACAATGAGGTCTCCCCTCAGTCTCCTCTTCTCCAGGCTGAACAGATCAAGTGACTTCAGCCTCTCCTCACATGGCTTCCCCTCTAAACCCTTCCCCAAGTCTCTGCCCTCCTCTGGACACTCTCCAGTGGCTTTAGAGCCTTTTTATCCTGTGGCACCCAGAACTGCCCCCAGTGCTCAAGGTGGGGCTGCCCCAGTGCAGAGTAGAGCAGGACAATCCCCTCCCTCGCCCAGCTCCTCTTCTACACCTCCACCTGATAGAGATTTGTACTCTAGTAATTTGCATCTCTGGGGTCATGGTTAATTATTATCTCTGAGTTTGTTTGTTCTTACTTTCCCAGTGAAATGCATTCTTAAGGAAAGATTCCTTCCAGTGCAGTTCTGTGTCAATCCACCAGATGACACTTGATGCTTAGAAATGAGAAGCTGAGTGTTCTTGAATTAAAACATCTGTATTCCTTGGTTGATTTAGAAAAAGTAATATCCAGAACATTTTATTTCTGAAGTGGTTTTGAATGATGCTTGTAAAAATTAGGTGTGTGTCTGGGCTCTCCTTGGGTTCTTCTTGTGTGCCCATAAGAAAACAGAAATTGAGGGGAGACTTTTCTAATGGCTTTGATCATATGGGTGCAGAAGATCAAACCACAATCATCATTACCTTCTGCTGAGTTGTTAGAAATGGTTTTGCTATGGGATGGGAGGTTAATGGTGGGAGCAGAGACACTGGCCGGGGTGTATCCTTATACTGCTAATCCCATGGCACATGGGAAGGGGAGTGGGTTTGTGGGCCATCAGTGTGGTGTAGTCCTGGTACCTTTGCAGACTTCACCTCACTGTTGACAGTAACTACAAATATGAAAATGAGTCAGACACTGCTTTGTGAATGAAAACCTTCTCCAACACACTCACCTGTCTGTGCCAGCCAAAGCATCGTGCGAAGTTTTATAGCAGTGCAGATCTGGACTCCCTGTACACTGGAGGATTCCAGTGTGGTGTTAGTGTACATCCTCCTGTGTGTGGTTTTGTACATGTAGGAAACAGAGCAGACAGATGAACTGGAAAATTTTGCAGTAGTCATATTTGTTTCTCTAGGTCAGTGCAGTAAGATTGTTGTGAAGAGCTCTGGGTGAGGTTTGCTATCAACCTGGCCTCACACCATCCGATACCAAACTTGGGGTGAAGCACCAGAAGGCTCACAAGTGCTCAGAGAAGTGGAGCTCAGTCCCTCTGTGACAGATCTGGAGGTGTGTGTACCCACAGCCTCATGGTCATTCCATACTGATCCCAGCAGAGCTTCTGTGCACGTCACAGGTTCTCACTGCTCATCCTAAGCAGCAATTCATACCCAGAGGGAGGGAAGTACAAGATGGATCACATTTAGCTGTCACAGTTCAAACTGTGTGGTATTTAGGAAGCTTTTACATGTGTAAGAAGGGGCAGGGGCTGTTTGTGAGTAAAATGCATCTTTTCACATGAAGTGATCCCTCTCCTGCCAAATACCTTACTTTGTTGTAGCTTTTTCTCTCTCTCAATGTCTTTTCCTTTCTCCTCTGCTGAACACATTACTGAGGGGCTCTGCCTAAGCAGCAGCGTCACTTACACTGCACTTTGGGAAGTAATGCACCTCACTGGTGGATTTAATCCAAAGCTTTAAGATTAATCTAACATTTTATTGATACTGTCTTTGAAATAATACGGCTTAGGCAGACGGCATGTGAACTGTGTTTCTTCTCCCAATGGAAAATGGAAACCCATGGCTGTGCCCTGCTTATTTTCCAAGGTAACTTATTTGTGTTTCCTTCTTTATTTATGTGGCAACTGTCTGGCTTTGCTCAGCAGTGTCTGCTATGAGCCCCGTGGTCCAGGGAAGTGCTCTTGCTTCATGTGATTCAAGTGACTTTCTCCAAGATCCTTGACATCCTTGTTTCTCTTGTTGCCGTTTGTGATATTTAAAGGAGTCAGGATGTGCACAGACATTTAACAGAGGCAATCTGACATTTTGGGGTATGGTCCCAGGCTTTGGGAATTCATGGCAGGGAGGTTGGAACTGGGTAACTTTTTAAGGTCCCTTCTAACCCAAACCATTCTGTGATTCTATGAATTGTACTGGGTTGACTGAAATGAGAGTTGGGCATTTCCTGATGGAGGTTTGGGGTGGGGGTTGCCTTGTTAGAAAATACTAAATCGCAGCAACTGATGCAATGCCTCCAAAATGTTCTGCACTTAAACATCCTCAGCATCCAAGATACAGACAGGAGCCGTCTCTACGGATGAACCAGGTAGGGAGACTAACAGTTCTATGATTCCAACCAAATGATTCTGTGATTCTGTGAGGCCAACAGGGCGAGGGAAGGGATTCTGCTCCTGTGCTCTGGTCTGGTGAGAGCCCACTTGGAGCCCTGTGTTTGGTTCTGGAGTCCTCAGCACAGAACATGCATCTATTGGAGTGAGTCCAGAGGAGGCCACAGAGTTGATGAAAGAGATGGAAGAGCTCTGAGGAGAGGCTGAGAGAGTTGGGGTTGTTAAGCCTGGAGAAGTCTTCTGGGAGACCTTAGAGCAGCCTCCCAGTACTGAGAGGGGCTACAGGGAAACCTGTTGCAGGATTGAAACTGACTTTTTCAAGTCTACAGTTCTGTGGTTTTGAGGTGATAGACATCGTCTTCAGCCCAGGAAGAAAGTCAGGTGTAATCTGGTTCAGTCTGGGACCAGTTTGGGAATACAGTTACAAAAGAGAAATAAAGCTCTGTGGTCTGTCTGGGTGAGGTGCTACAAGACCTGACTGTCACTGTACCTGCGGTTAGACGAGAGGTGGGACAGACCTAAACACAGCCTGTAAAGCACTTGAAGGTCATGGGGACCACTGAAGTTTGTGTTTGGATGATTCGTGAAACTGAATTCAATAATTGGTACCATTTGTAATTTAAATCTTGGGTTTCCCTTTGACATGAGCCAGCAGTGCCCTGGCAGCCAAGAGGGCATCCATGTCCTGGGGTGCATTCAGCAAGGCATTGCCAACCAGGTGAGGGTTGGGATTGTCCTGCTGTGCTCCGCACTGGGGCAGCCCCACCTTGAGCACTGGGGGCAGTTCTGGGGCCACAGGGTAAAAGGAATCTGAAGCTACTGGAGAGTGTCCAGAGGAGGGCATGGAGTTGGGAAAGGGTCTAGAGGAGAAATCATATGAGGAGAGGCTGAAGTCACTGGAGAAGAGGAGACTGAGGGGAGACCTCATTGCACTCTGTGGCTTCCTCACAAGGGAAGGAGGAGGAGGAGGCACTGAGGTCTTCTCTCTGGACCCAAGGGAATGTCAGGGGTGGTTTAGGTTGGATATTAGGAAAAGGATCTTCCCCCAGACAGTGTTGGAGCACTGGAACAGCTCCCTGGAGAAGCAGTCATGGCCACAAGCCTGACAATATTCCAGAAGCCTTTGGACAATGTGCTCAGACACAGGGTGTGAATGTTGGGGTTGTCCTGTGCAGGAACAGGAGTTGAGCTTGATGATCCTTGTGGATCCCTTCCAACTCAGATCGTTCTATGATTCTGTCCTGTACACCCTTGCTTCCTCTGTCCCTCCTACCTGGACAGTATATTAAATAGAGGAATTTCATACCTGGTTCTGCAAAAGTGAAACTGGGATGAAATTATTATCGGGCCATGGTACGCGTTCCCTGCTGCCTTCCCTCTTCCGTTTCCATCCCTTATCCAAATCCTTCAGTTTTCACTTTCACTCTTGTATTTTTTTTTATTTTTGTAATGCTCGTGGACAACTCTTTTGTTCCTCTTTTCTTCAGTTTTGTTTCAAAACCCCATAAAAGAATTACACCGAGGACATAAAGCAGGAATTCTCTCCCAAGCCGGACTCTCAAACCATGTGTTCAAAGGAGGTTCGAAATGAGGCTATGGGAGTGTGTGCCTCCCTAATTAGAAGCAAAGCTAAATGAGCATGACAAATTTATTGATGATAACCTTGACCCCAGTTAAACATCTGTTGGAGCTCATCCTAATAAATCACAGCAGATTATTGCTGCCTGAGGTGCTGTTGCTGGGTGTTTGTTGGGCTCTGGAGGAGCCGCGTCACGACGTGTTTGTGGGACCAGCGGCAATCCTGGGGCTCTTTTCATAGAATCATGGACTCATGGTATGGTTGGGGTTGGAAGGGACCTCAAAACCCATCCAGTTCCAGCCCCATGCAGTGGGCAGGGACACCACCCACTGGATCAGCGTGCTCAAAGCCCTATCAAACCTGGTGTTGAGCACCTCCAGGGATGGAGCATCCATCACTTCTCTGGGCAACCTGTGCCAGGGCCTCCCCACCCTCAGACGAAAACATTTCTCCCTAAGATCTCATCTCAGTCTCCCCTCTTTCAGCTGGAAACTGTTCCTCCTCATCCTGTCCCTGCATTTCCTGATCAAGAGCCCCTCCCCAGCTTTCCTGGAGCCCCTTTCAGTATGGGGAGGGTGCTCTAAGCTCTCCCTGGAGTCTTCTCTTTTCCAGGCTGAACAACCCCAACTCTCTCAGCCTGTCCTAGGATGGGAGATGCTCCAGCCCTCAGATCATCTTTGTGGCCATTGTGTGAGGCTTGCTGCAAGGGCTATGAAAGTTCCTTGTCCTTTTTAATTTCGAAGCAACTTGTTTCGTTTAAAAGAAAGGCAGAATCTTCTTAAGATTCAAAAGGTAGTGTGTAAAAATTAATTTTCTTTTTGAATAAGAGGCTCTGAGCAGATCCCAAAGCGAGGCAGAAGGCTGTCGCGTTCCCAGGGCAACACAACATTTAGCTTAATACCAACTTGAGGTACTTGTGTAGAAAATCTTGTTTTATAGATTGGGGAAGAGTTCAGTGGGGCAGCAGTTGAGGTGGTTCAGCAAGGCTCTGGTGTAATGATGCTGGAATCATCTAGGGGCATGGGCAGTTCATTGTGCCCCACAGCACACATGTTTTCTCACTCTGGGAAACCTGGGTATTGCTTAACCTGAAAGAGGGGAGGTTGAGATGAGGTCTTAGGAAGAAATGTTCTCCTGTGAGGGTGGGGAGGCCCTGGCACAGGTTGTCCAGAGCAGTGGTGGCTGCCCCATCCCTGGAGGTGTTCAAGGCCAGGTTGGATGGAGCTCTGAGCAACCTGATCCAGTGGGAGGTGTCCATGCCCGTGGCAGGGGCTTGGAACTGGATGAACTTTAAGGTCCCTTCCAACCCAAACCATTCCATGATTCTTCAATATGCTGTTCTGCCTTTCCTTGCTTCACTTGTGCTCTGATTTTTTTTTTTTCTAGTAGTCCAACAGGTCTAAATAGTGTTTTGTTTTATATCAGGTACAGTAGTTTTCCATCTTTTCCATACAGACATCCTCTTTTTTCATATGAATATTTCCTTGAAAAAATGGGTTCCTTGAGCCAAGAAGGCATTGCTAAATGTTTGTCTAAAACATGTCATTAGTATCGGCAAAACCCCGATAGCCAGCCCAGTCCAAACCCCTTGGCAAGGAGCTGGAACAAAGAGTGCTTTGACTTTCTTGTGCCAGACTTTTAAACCCCTGCAAGAGGCTGTGCTGAAAAGAACAACATGCAAAATAGAATCCCTGGGTGCCACAAAATAGGCAAGTTAGTGCAGGACAAGTAGGGCTGGTAATGTTATTCCTCAAGTCAGGATGTGTTCTCATGGGAAAAGAAGAGAACAAAAGTGAATCCTTCTGCAAGCACTGACCTTGTGCTGGGTCCGAGGCATCTCCAGCCAGGTTCTGGTCATAGAATCATAGAATTGTTTGGTTGGAAAAGAGCTTTGAGGTCGTTGACTCCAGCCAGTGGGCATGGAGCAAAGCTCTTCGAGGAGCTATGCTCGGCACCCTGTCGGGGGCTGCAGAACAGTGACTATGAACATCAGGGAATCCACTCTGTGGGTTTGTATTCCATTTCTTTGTCTGATTCTGTTATGAAAGCCTGCTAAATCCCAGCTGGGAGGTGGCTGGATTTCTGTAACTGGTGTGTTATTACACAGCAATAGAAATATTGCTTAGTAAAGCCATAGTGTCACCACGTCCCGAGTTGGAAGAGATCCACTAGGGTCATCGAGTCCAACTTCTGACCCCGTGTAGGACCTTTGAGGGTTTTTTTTAGGTCTTTTGTATGATAAGATTATAATCCAGCCTGATCAGTTATGATTGAAGACATTCCAGAGTCCGCAATGAAGCTCTAGAAACTAATTGAACTAATTTTTCTAATTGTAATTTTACTGATCTCCGTACAGGCACTGAATTTTGGTTGCTGCAATATAGAAATGAACAGGAATGCCCTGATTTATGTATTTTTTTTATTTGTATCAATACAGTCTGAACTTTTCCTTTGCTGAGCAAGCTGTGCTGATTTGCTCTGCCAGGCAAGTCTGCTGCTGCCAGTTCCTGTCAAGGAAACTGGGTCATTTGTACCTCTTAAGGGTGGTAGAGAAATGAGCGATTGAGTGAATTGTAACCTTTGTTTTTACAGCAAAGGATAAAATGAAGGGGGAAATTAGAAGACCTTTGCTTTGTTTTACATGAAAGCATACACATGTACAGATAATTGCTAAAGCTGCAGAATAAAGCTTTGAATGCAAGAGCTTTTTTTCATAAATCAGAAGTGGAGTAGTGGTCCATCCTACAATCGCTGATACAATCACAGTCTCTTTGTTCCTGTGCAAATTTCCGTGGAGTAATTTGCCGAACGACGTTTTTGTTGTATCTGAATCAATCTGAGAACAGAATAAGAGAAAGCAGCCGCCCTCTAGGTCTCATTGGGTGTTTAATTAGAAGGAAGCAGTGTAACGTTCTGACTGTGCAGGGGGAAGTGCTCATGTCGAGCCTGAAACCAGCACAGAGAAGACTCTCCTGTTGCGGGGTTCTGTCACCTTTACTCATGGAAAATAGATGTTAGTTCAGTTTAATTAGTTCAATTAAGCCTTTCAATTTCTTTGACTATTTACATATGTGGATAAGAGTCTGTCCCTTTTTAGAGCATTCCATAATTACATGCAGTTATTATGTAAACACATTTTCTGTTCTGTGTATAACTTTGCTATAAATCTATACGTGACCCTAGGTGCCTTTCCACGTGCCAAAGGATACCTTTAAAAGAGCTGTGAAAGCAAATCCAATGCTCTTCTACTTGTGGAAGAGAAGACCTTTCAGACATTAAACCTCTACTGGCAGCTGTGGGGTGACCCCGCTTCAGCGCAGTGTGAAGAAGAAACCTCTGCTCTTTTAAAGTGTTTTAAGGGAAGGATTTCTTTGCAAGTATAGTCACTACTCAGTGCCAGCAGATCTGTGTAGTAGAGCTCTCTGTTCTTTTTACTACCTCTTGCATGAGGTACAAGATGAGACATAATTTTTTTGCACAATGTTTGTTTTCTGCTTGCTCCTTGATGGGTCTTTCCTGCAGAATTATATGAAGAAGGACATGGATCTGTTGGAGCAAGTCCAAAGGAGGCCATGGGGAAGAATCCAAGGACTGGGGCACCTCCCATGCAAGGACAGGTTGAGAGAGTTGGGGTTGTTCAGCCTGGAGAAGAGAAGACTCCAGGGAGAGTTTAGAGGAGCCTCCCAAGTACTGAAGGGGGCTCCAGGAAAGGTGGGGAGGGGCTCTTGATCAGGAATAGGATGAACGGGAAAGGTTTTCAGCTGCAAGAGGGGAGATTGAGAATGAGGTCTTAGGAAGAAATGTTTTCCTGTGAGGGTGGGGAGGCCCTGGCACAGGTTGCCCAGGGAAGCTGTGGCTGCCTCATCCCTGGAGGTGTTCAAGGCCAGGTTGGATGGGGCTTTGATCACTCTGATCCAGTGGGAGGTTTCTCTGCCCATGGCATGGGGCTGGAACTGGATGGGCTTTAAGATCTCTTCCTACCCAAACCATTGCATCATTCTATGACTCTGTTTGCACTGGACCGTGATTTATGTGCAGACTCACTTTCTGTAGCTCCTGCTGTGTTCTGCCAATGTTTTGGCAGGGGATTCCCACCAGAATTTCCCTGCCTCTCCTTTGTGCCAGCAAGGAGTGGTGTGCATCAGCATCAGGAGTACATGCATTTCATGTATTTCCTTTGGGGAGTGGGAAAAGAAAGCTCCTTGTTTACCTTTTCTTTTCCTGGAATGATGCTGCCAGCTCTGGTGCTGGAGAGGGAAGCAGCCCCGTCGCGGAGCTGGGTCAGACGGGCACTGGTCAGGAGTCCCTGCTCTGGAGCTGTTCCCACTGTGAAACCTTGGCAACACTTTCCTTTCTTTTTTCTTTCTTCCATTTTCAAGCGTTCTTTGTTTGGATTGTGAACAAAGACTGTTCTTACTATTTGTACAATGCCTGCCTTGCTGGGCTCTGCCTTCCTTCAGGAAGGGGCTTTTGGAAAAATACTGAAATTAAAACTAGATGCTGCTCCAAAGTTGCTATCAAAGTGGTCTCACCAAGTTTACAGGCTGACATTCCATGTTCCAGAGTTTCAAAAACCTGTGTGCAATGCATAGAAACACAGGTTGTGGGTTACCTGCATCATACATAGAATCATTAAGATTGGAAAAGACCTGTAAGCTCATCCAGTCCAACCATCAGCCCAGCACCACTGTGCCTACTAAACCATGTCCCCAAGTGTCATGACCACAGGTTTTTTGAACCCTTCCGGGGATGGAGACTCCACCACCATGCTGGGCAGCCTCTGCCAGCGCTGCACCACTCTTTCAGTGAAGGGATTTGTCCTGTACCCATCGGAGCATGTCGAAATACTACATCCCACTATGGTGATGCATGGAGGGGAGGCTCAGGGTGACCACCTCTGTAGATGGACTCATTTTTGGCTTCCTGAGCTCCTACAGGACTGGCTGTGTCTGGGACTTGGCAGCAGGAGGAGGAGAAATAGCTTTAGAAAATGCTATCTCTAATGAAGGTCTCTGCCTGCAGTTTGCACCATGAGTTGTTTAGGGTAGGATCCATGGATTAAATGCTCTGCTTCTTATTTGGCAAAATAAGTAAATGCGAGGGTTTTTCAGCCTGCCTTTACTGCTGGGCTTTCTCCTGGTACCAGGGTGGTTCCAGAACTTAGTGAAGCAGCACACTAACAGTGCGCTTCTCTTTTGTACCGTCTGCTGAGGCAGCAGAGTTCAGAGGCTTTGAAAGAAAATCATTCATTGATGTGTTATTAGTAAGCAAATTTTAATCTCTGTTCGTCTTAAAGAGATGATGCATAAAATTAATCAGGAAAAATTACTCTTAACAGCAGCAAATTCCCTCTTTGTGAGTTTGTGAGTTATTAAAGAGAATAACTGTCAAGCTGTATGTACCCATGTATATATGTATATAAAATACATGCACACGTGTGTATATGGAATTAAGTTATATATATATATAAATTTAAAAAGAATTGCCCTGGCTCTTGCTAAAGCTGTTCAGTGTTCTGCATCATTCAGAGTCCACTACTACAGCTCCCCTTGCACAAAGGCTATCATGTGAAGTCATGATCTATTTAAAATTCTCTGTGTTAATGATGTGTTTCACTGGAAACTGGAGGAAATGAGTCCATGGCTTTTTGTCCTGATAAAAACCAAACTGGAAACTGCAGAGTCAACTGTGAGTAAATATGAATGCCATATTTTATTGTCTCTTCTTTCCAGTTTTGTTCTTCTTTTCCAAGTGTATTAGAAGATACTACAACGCTCGCAGCAGTGACTTGATACGAATAAGTTTTCTTATTTTCAAAGCATATGCTGGGTATGGAAATAAAATAAGAATGGAAAAAGGCACTTCATGCCTTCCATATTAGTTGCCGGTGGAGTTTGTGTAATTGTATTTCCAGGACTAAGCGTGCCCGTGCGTTTCCCCACTCGAGCTGGCTCCATCCTGGGTTTCCACCAGACACTCCCTTACGCGGTTCCTAGCGTGGAACACCGTGGAGATACACAACCCTAGGGTTAAAATCTGTCCTAGGTGTTTGCTGCTTAAGGTAGTTATCAGCATTGCCTGTATGTTGTTGTCATTAATAATAATAATGATGGTACTAGTACAATGAAATTCAATACACTCATTGAAAGTGTGGTATGAAATCAGTGTGTCAAACTGCTTTTATTTAAAGCCCCATCGCACACAGTGGGACCAGAAGGGTGAGGGAGGGGATTCTGCCCCTCTGCTCTGCTCTGGTGAGACCCCAGCTGGGGCCATGTGTTCATTTCTGCAATTCTCAGCACAGGAAGGACCTGGAGCTGTTGTAGTGAGTCCAGAGGAGGCCACGGAGATGGTCTGAGGCTGGAGCACATCCCACATGAGGACAGGCTGAGAGAGTTGGGGTTGTTCAGTCTGGAGAAGAGAAGGCTGTGGGGAAACCTTAGAGCAGCCTCCCAGTACTGAAAGGGGCTCCAGGAAAGGTGGGGAGGGGCTTTTGATCAGGGAGTGCAGGGACAGGATGAACGGGAAAGGTTTTCAGCTGCAAGAGGGGAGATTGAGATGAGGTCTTAGGAAGAAATGTTTTCCTGTGAGGGTGGGGAGTTTTTAACCCAGCAGAGGCGTTGCCGGTCCAGGCCAATGGCAGCCAGTTTCTCAGTCAGAGTACTGTGAGAAACGGTGTCAAAGGCTTTACTGACGTCCAGGTGCACCACATCCTGAGCCTTTTCCTCATCCATTAACCAGGTAACCTTGTCACAGAAGGAGCTCAGATTGGTCTGGCAGGCCCTGCCTTTCATAAACCCATGTTGGCTGGGTCTGATCACCTGGCTGTCCTGCACGTGCTGTGTGACAGCCCCCTCAAGATGATCTGCTCCATGACCTTCCCCGGTACCGAGGTCAGACTGACAGGCCTGGAGTTCCCTGGATCCTCCCTCCATCTCTTCTTGTAAATGGGTGTAACCTTTGCCAGTCTCCAGTGAGTGGCACTTCCCCACTCAGCCAGGACTGCAGGTAGATGAGGGAAAGGGGTTTGGAGAGGACCTCTGCTGGCTCCCTTAATACCCTTGGATGGATCCCATCTGGCCCCATAGACTTGTGTGTGTCTCATTGGCCAAGCAGGTCTCTAACCAAATCCTCCTGGATCATTGGAGCTTCATTCTCACCGTCTTCTGGCTCAGGGGTCTGAGTATCCTGAGAACATCTCACCTGACTATTAGAGACTGAGAGGCAAAGAAGGCATTAACTACCTCTGCTCGTCCTCTTCCCTCATCACTACTGTACCTCCTGCATCGAGTAAAGGAGGGAGATTCTCCTTGGTCCTCCTGTTGTTGAAAAAGCATTTTTAATTGTCTTTCACTGAACTGGCCAGTTGAAGTTCCAGTTGGGCTTCAGCTTTTCTAATTTTCTCTCTACATGATCTCACCTCACCCTTGTAGTCCTCCTGGGACTCCTGCCCTCTTTTCCAAAGCTCATAAACTTTCCTCTTCTTCCTGAGATCAATACAAAGCTCTCTATTCGGTCAGGCCGGTTTTCTTCCCCCCCAGCTCGTTTTACGGCACACGGGGATGCCCTGCTCTTGCTTCACCAGGATTTCCTTCTTGAGGAGCATCCAGCCCTGCTGTGCTCCTTTGTCGTTTAGAGCTGCCTCCCAACTAACTTTATCGAGCAGCCTTCTAAACAGTTCAAGGTCTGCCCTTTAGGAGTCCAAGGTGGCAGTTCTGCTGACAACGCCTCCTTACTCCTCCAAGAACTGAGAATTCTTTCATTTCATGATCACTGTTCCCCAGGTGTCCTCCAACAGTCACCTCTCTCAAGAGGCCCTCTGTTCACAAACAGCAGATGCAGTGGGGCACCTTCTCTAGTTGGTTGACTCATGAGTTACGTTAGGAAGTTATCTTCCATACACCCAATGAACCTCCTAGGCTGCTTCCTTTCTGCTGTGTTATACTTCCAGCAGACATCTGGAAGGTTGAAATCCCCCACAAGAACTACAGCTAGCCATCGGGAGACTTCTCCCAGTTGCTTGTAGAAGAGCTCATCAGTCTCTTCATCCTGGCTGGGTGGCTGATAACAGACTCCCACCACTACATCTAGCCTAGTGTGCATTCCACTGATTTTAACTCACAGGCACTCAACCCTATCGTTACTATTATTGAGTTCTATGCCATCAAAACATTCTCTAATATAGAGAGCAACCCCACCGCCACTCTTTCCCAGCCTATCCTGCCTGAAGAGTTTGTAGCTGCCCATGGCAGCACTCTGGTTGTGTGAACCATCCACCACGTTTCCATGATGGCAGTTATGTCATAGTTTTCTTGCCTCGCAGTAGCTTCCAGCTCCCGTTGTTTGTAGTCCATGCTGCGTGCATTAGTGTAAATGCACTTCAGTTGAGCTGTTGTTTCCACCTTTTCCCTAAGTGGAATAGCCATAGTTCCTAAGTGTTTTCGAGCTGTGATTTGCAGCCCATGAATACTCTTTGAATTCAGGCTGCCACCTGGAGCACTGTCTCCTGCTTCCACTGGGGTGGCAGACCAGGGGTCCTCATTAGTACTTCGTCCCTCAGAACCTGAGGTGCCATTCCCATGCTTTATTATATCAAGTTCATTGTTGTTCCCTTTCAAATCTAGTTTAAAGCATTCTTGATTAGCCCAGCAGCTTCTAATTGCTTATGAAAACTCAAAGAAGAGATATATTTTTATATGTATACAAAAATCACCTGTAACTAGGTATGGCTGGGAAGGAGAGCAGCAAGGTTTCCTCCCCTCTTGCAGCTGAAAACCATTCCCCCTCATCCCATCCCTGCACTCCCTGATCAAGAGCTTCTCCCCAGCTTTCCTGGAGCCCCTTTCAGTACTGGGAGGCTGCTCTGAGCTCTCCCTGGAGCCTTCTCTTCTCCAGGCTGAACAACCTCAACTCTCTCAACCTGTCCTCGTACGGGAGGTGTCTCTCAGGAGCCATGAGGCTGTGGGCTCATTTCAGACCAGGCTGATCAAGGAGTAGAGAGCTCCAAAATAGTTTTTTTTTTTCTTTTCTTTCCATTTTCCCAAAATCCATTAATCAAAGGCACAGGTCCCTCGAGAGGAGGAGGTAAGTGGGCTTGCTCTTCAGTTCGGCAGCTGCCAGCTGGGCAGTGGACACATGAATTGCTCCAGACTTGCCCCTTCCTGTGCTGGTCTGTGCCTGCTGGGAAACGAGAGAGGCGCAGCGGAAAGCTGGCGTTGGCATGAGGGAATGGGGCCAGGAAGGTTTAAGAGGGGGCTGGGGGAGCTGTGTGGAGCGGCTCCTTGGCCTTTGTCTACTGGGATCCTCAGATTTCTGCCTGTTGTGGTTTTTAAGCCCTTTTAGCCTTTCACGACTGTTTGTTTGTAGCAGTTTGTGTTTCCTGGTGTTTTGCTGTGTTTGTGTTGGCAGATTTAGAATGCTCTTCCTTGAGTTTGTGTAAGCATTGGGATTTTGCTTTCGGTGAAACTGTGATTACTGGCTGTGAGGACGTGGCAGAGGGGACAGCTCCTGGAGCACAAGGAAGCGCGGAGAATCACGCTGTGATTTGTGTGCTGTCTGGCCATAGAATGATGGAATGGGTTGGGTTGGAAGGGCCCTTAAAGTCCATTCACTTCTAACTCCCTGCCATGGGCAGAGACACCTCCCACTGGATGAGGGGGCTCAAAGCCCCATCCAACCTGGCCTTGAACACCTCCAGGAATGGAGCAGCCACCACTGCTCTGGGCAACCTGGGCCAGAGCCTCCCCACCCTCACAGCAAAACATTTCTTCCTAAAATCTCATCTCAATCTTCCCTCTTTCAGCTGAAAACCATTCCCCCTCATCCTGTCCCTGCACTCCCTGATCAAGAGCCCCTCCCCACCTTTCCTGGAGCCCCTTTCAGTACTGGGAGGATGCTCTAAGCTCTCCCTGGAGTCTTCTCTTCTCCAGGCTGAACAACGCCAACTCTCTCAGCCTGTCCTTGGATGAGAGGTGCTGCAGATTCGTCAGGCACGATTTGCCCTTGTTGAAGCCATGGTGGATGTCTGTGTACATGGTCTTTTGTATCACACAGGCTTGTTGGTGACCTCTAAGGAGAGGCTGAGGAAATAGGAGGTCTGGCTAGTGGGGAGCTCTCTATGTAGTAACTATTCCTAAAAACCCTTTAGTGGTTCCTGTGTGTTCAGGCAGAGTGTGGGGGCTGTTTTCGTGTGCAGAGGCTAAATATATTGGTAATAGTTAATTGTAGAGTGTGGACTGTAGAACTTGCTGCTGCTTTGTGGCAAGTATTGGACAGTGAGTGCTGCACATCGGTCAGAAGTGTTGTGTTAGTGTCACTGTACCCACCAGCTTTTTCATTGAGAGAATTTCATTTTGTATCACATTTAATCAATTTGATGAAACTGTATTTGCCATCCTTGCTGGGGTTTTGGTGCCAGGCATCAGCCTACCATGGAATGGTTTTGTTGACATTGAATGGGAACTCTGACAAGACCCAAGGACAGGGATCATGGCACTGGTGTGAAGTCAGAGTCTCACTGGAGGAGCAGCTGTGGAGCAGTGGTCGCAGTGCCCACCCTGCTTTTGCTGATGGGCTCTTCTTGATTCTGCAAACGCAGCAGAACCATTGAGGTGATCTGTTCCATCCTACGTGTAATGATTATCTGTAATGGAAATGCTACCCTGTGTGTTAACAGTAAGCTGATGCTCCTTATTGAGCCTTGCTGAAGCCAGTCATCCTCACTAAAGCCTCAGTTCTGCAACAGGTTCATCCTTATCAACCAATTTTTGATTGCAGTCAAGCATTAATTCCCATCTGTAGTGTTAATAAAATTCCAGGTCTCTGGCTCCTCTTTGGAGAACTCAGACACCGTGCTTCTTTCAAACAACGTCCCTCCAGCATCCCAGAGACATCTCCTGCTTTTCAATTGTGATGAATTTGGTGAAAATGAAAGCAAGTGGAGGTAAAATTATAGAGGTGGTGTTAAAATGTATTTTCTCCTCCTGGTATGCAGCCTGGCTTGAACGCATCTCTGCTTGGGAAGCCCCCTCCCCTTCCCACATTTATTTCCATGGAAACACAGGGAAGGCATTCTGCAGCCTCCAAACTACTTTTGCTCTTTCATCATGCGAGCTGGCATTGTAAAGGGCTGAGTGTGTTCCTGTGGCTTTGAATGGATATAAAAAACAGGAAAAAGGGCTGCGTTTGGATGGGCGGTTGGTGTTTGGGAGGCCCTGCAGCAGGGAAGGACGGGCAACCTTCAAGTGACCTAGTGTCCGCACGTTCCTTAGTAAGGACAAACCAGTCTTGCTTCATTAATCGATGAACGTGGAGGGTGGGGGTTATCAGAATTGTCCTTCCGTGGAGCCGGGGGGATGGGTCAGATGGCTGGGCTGGCGGTGCTGGCGAGCCGCGGGGAAGCGCGGGTGCTGGGACCGGCTGCAGCTCGCGCTTCTGCATCGAGTCTGTGATGTCTTTTCAGGTACCGTGTAGAAAATGGTGTGGAAGAGCTGCCTGCTCGGGGCTGGGCTGCGCTGTCGCCTTGCAGGGGTGCAGGAGTGGGGGTCTGCCTGGCGTTTGGCGATGCCGGCTCCGTGCGAGCCGTTTGGGAGCTGGCAGGAAAGCGTTTGCTGTAATGAGCTGGGTTGATTTCATGATCTCAGGAGTGCATGTTTTCTGAAATCCCTGTTTATGCAGCGTTTGCTTGTAGGCATTGACAGGATTTTATTATATCTGAGCAGGCTGTTTGGTTTCTCTGTGGTGAGAACAGCGTGTGGAGCTGTAGCGCTCGGTAAAAGCAAAGCCATTGCTTGCAGATGGTGTCTGCGCAGGGAGAAGGATGAAATGATATTGTACTAATCAGTTTTTAAATATTCTGAAAGCAGCAACCTGGCTGGTAGAAGCGTGGTCAGAAACATTTCGAATAGTATCCTCATCTTGGGTGATAAATGGGCCAGACAGGTGATTGTTTCAGTTTTCTGTTGCATCTGTTCCCGTGTTGTCTGAGTGCTGGAATCACCATGCAGTAACAACATTGACTGAAATATTTCGGGATGCTGCCTGCTCTAAGGACTGGGTTGCCATTTGATGGGCTTGTGGCAAGCTGGCAGGGGTTTTGTTTTCCTTCCTTGCATAATTTAGTTGGGGAGGGGTGAAAATGTAGCTTTCTTCTAAATGTCTCTGAAGTGCATAATGGCTGTGAAGTCACCATGACAACAGAGGGACCTGGATCAGGTTTTCTGCCCCTTTTCTGTTTCCTTGTTTTCTAAATATCCGTTATTTATGCGTTCTCTGAGATGTTTGAGGGAATATCTTACAGCTCAGGATAGAGTCATAGAATCATTATGGTTGGAATAGACCTTCAAGATCATCCATTCCAATTGTCAGCCCAAGAACCAAACTTTTAATGATGTCCAGCTCTTAAAGAAAATGGTAACATGTTTGCAGGGTCGTTTGGTTGGATTAACCACAGTCAGATGTCTATGACTGGTGGTACAACTAAGGTGGAACCTACACAGGACATGAGCACCTCCAGCATGAGTTAAAGGTCTGTCTGCCCCATGATTCCAGTGTTGTAGTCCTAAAAACGTCTGCTGAGCTCTTGCATGGTCCTGGGGCTTCCTGTGCAGTCGTGGCATTGCTGTGTGTGACACAGAGCATGGGAGCTTCTGGAAGTTATGAGTGATCTAAGGTGTAAGAGCACCTGTGTTCTGGTGAGGCTGGAGTCTGATCTGAGCTCGGGAACGGGAAGAAAGATGTCTGGTTGTGGTCATGAAGCAAACAGTTAATAGGTTCACAGAATGGTTTGGGTTGGAGTGACCTCAAAGCCCATCCAGTTCCAACTACCTGCCATGGGCAGGGACACCTCCCACTGGATCAGGGGGCTCAAAGCCCCATCCAACCTGGCCTTGATCACCTCCAGGGATGGGGCAGCCACCACTGCTCTGGGCAACCTGGGCCAGGGCCTCCCCACCCTCACAGCAAAACATTTATTCCCAAGATTTCATCTCAGTCTCCCTTTTTTTCAGCTAAAAACTTGCTGAGAGTGCCCTGAATCCCACTGTCCATGTCTGCAACAAAGATGTTGAACGGCAGCGGTCAAATCAAAGCATTTGTATTGTTTTCCCTATTAATTTTGTCTGTTTCTAAGTGGGGGAAGGAAAGACTTGGGTTCCATGGGCTCAAGTACAGAATACAATCATGTGCAGGTTCTTATTAGGAGCAACTTGCTTTTTTTCTCTGTTGGTGACTGGCGCTGGCTTGTGGAGTAATCCTTTGTCTTTCCCAGTGCATGAGGAGCGGTGGCTTAAGGGCTGCCATGAGCATCCAGTGGCCAAATATTCTTTCCAACTTATGGAGTCCCCCCACTCTGACCCTTCGTGAAGTGAATAATGCACCGTTGTACTTAAACTTACAATTCAGAGTTCATTTAGAACCCTGGTTTCATGGCTTTGTTGTTCTTTGCTGCAGAAAAGTTTCTACATTTGCCAGTTCCAACAAGAAACCAAAATTGAGCATGTTCACTTAAGCATGGAGCCAGTTGAAATTTCATTTCCTCTATAAATGCAGACGTGGCATTAAAAACCCCTTGCCACAAAAATGATAGAGGTCTGGAAGAAAGACTCCACTGAAAAGCAGAAGGTCCTGCACTGTCTGGTTATCAAAGTGGAGCTGGTTTTAATTTGAGTTACATTTAGTGACTGACTGGCCAAAGTGCTATGGTCTGAGAAGATGGGAAGGTTCAACTGTGGTTATTTTGCTTGTAAAGATGACTTTTTTTTTTTAAGAAGAAAGAAGAGTTTTTAGATATTTCTTTCCCAGTGGAATTATCTTGTTGCAGAAGAATCACAGAATAATTGAATCACAGAATGTCCTGAGTGGAAGGGACCCACAAGGATCATGGAGTCCAACTCCTGTCCCTGCACGGGACAAGCCCAACATTCCCACTGTGTGTCTGAAGGCGTTGTCCAAAGGCTTCTGGAATATTGTCAGGCTGTGACTGCTTCCCTGGGGAGCTGTTCCAGTGCTCCACCACTGAAAGGGTTCTGCAGGGTGCGGGACCTGCCAAAATAGCTGCCCTGTCTGTTGGAGATGTCTCGGAGCCCGGTTCTGCTTTCTCCTGCCTGCTGTCTTGCTGGCTTCCCCCCAAAGTGCAGCCTCCTTTCCCTTCACTTCCCTGTGCAGGAGATGAGCTGAATCCATTCAGAGTTGGGTCAATTTATTGACCTGACAGAAACCTTGTAACCAGGACTAATACAGTGTCTTTGGTTGAGGGAGCAGGGCAGGAGGACTGCTTCAGTTGGAGTGGTCAAGTGGTTCAATTCTGTCCTTTAGCACCGAATATGCCATTTCTCTTTGATGTGGAATGTTTGATCTGCCTTGTTAAAGTCTCTTTTCTTGGAAATATTGCTGTGAGAAACAGAAGAATGTCAATTAACCTTTAGCTTGGCGTGGAAATAGATGTGACACACAGAGGGATAATGGAGCACAGGGGCTGATCCTGTGAGGTGCTGAGTTTACCTTCCAAAGGAGCTCCCTTGTGCTCTCGTGCTCCCTGTCAGCATGCTGGATGGAGAAATATGAAGGTACTTCAGGTCTGGGCCTTACAAGGCTCTCTTGTAGGCCCACAACATTTTAAACTTCAAATTAAAACGTATGAGCAGATAGCGTATGTTTTGCTGTATGAACTGTAACTTTCATGTCTTCCTACCTTCATAATGACTTTATTTGGCAGTGGTTTTTAGCATGAGCAGATCAAGACAGGGACATTGCTGGTTAGACTGAATGGTGACATCTTTGAGGGAGGCAGACTGTTGAGAAAATTCAGGTGTAGCTGCATGCAGTGCTCTCGAAACAAAGAGAATGTCTGTAACCTTGATTTGAGAGATTGTACTGGCCTTTACACAAAAACCACTCCTATCTACCCTATGGGTGTTGTGAGCAGCAGTCTCCTGTGCCTGTCCCTGTGTGCTGATGCAATGTTTCATTGGCTTTTGTCATCAGTATTTAAAATAGGTGCAATAGAATGTGGCAGCCTGGTGCCCTGAAGTCCTGAGCTGACAGCTACACTTACCTAACCGACACATCTTCATTTGTTCCTGCCCTTGTGCCATGTTGTGTCCCCAGGTACAGTGGTGTGGGTGAATGCCCATTTCTATGTTGAAGAAGAGTGAGAGGAGACCTGGGAGGGGTAAAAGTGGGGAAAATCCTAGGGTTTTTCTTCATCCCTGTGTGTTTGGAAACCGACGAAAGAGCTCTTTCAGTAGGATGTGAATCCATTTATTAAATTAACGTGAAATGGGTTTATTTCTAAGCCACCTAATTAAATCTGGTGGGACATGGAAGTCCTTCAGGCTGCACGTTTGCTGCTGGTTTGAAGCATGCCCAGAGAGAAGGGATGAGCTCTGTGGGGTCGTGCAGCAGTGCCATACATGAAGGGTTTCAGGTAGGAGTGCTGGCAGGTGAGGGGTGGGGAGAAAGTGGTCCTGGCCTTAAAGAAAAAAAGAATTTAAAATGGTCAGAAGAAATGTATTTAAGAAAATGAAGCTGTGTATTCCAGGAGTTTTTACATGTACGATTTCTGCTTAGGACTGTCATGTCCAGCATTGGCTTTGTTACTGGATGGAGCACACAGAGGAAGAATGGTACCATGGTACCATACCTCTCTTTGCTCAGAGCTTCATTTAAAAGGTGTTTTTTACTCCATCGTGTTGTTTCCATGGTGTTGCTTGTAGTTTTAAGGAGTTCTGCAGAATAACTGATTGACAGCCTCCATTTGAAGTGGGTCATGTTTCCATCCTTGCAGAAATTGCGTTTATGGATGAAACCTCACAGTTCCATGGTCACAAAGACAGTTGTGCCATGCGAAGTCAGAGTCTTCCTGCCAAAAGCAATGGCAGCTGCCATCCTACCCTGTGTGTGTCTGTGTGTTGTGTGTGGGCTCAACCAAGGAAAGCAGAGAGAAGTGAGGCTGACGTGTCACCAGCTTGCTTACATGGCTTCAGCGGTAAGGGGAAAAGAAGATGTTAGATTTACTGGTGGGAGACTTCCTCTGTTGGATATGGATAGATCCGCTGCTGTACTTAAAGTGCCTCAAATCATAATTAGGGAAAAAATGGAAGTGTGTTGAGTATGTGAAATGCAGCTGGTGTGACCATCAGCTCTGAGGCAGAGGACATTTGCCATCAACGCAAGGGGTATCTCAGTCAGGACTTTTTGTCACGGGCAGTGCTGGCTGGTAGCTGTTGCAGGGCTGCTGGCTGCAGACTGCATGATGGCATTAGCCCAAAAAGGGTTTTGTGCTGCCAAATCAGCCCATTTTATGGGTTAAGATTGTCAAGGGAAGTCAAAACAGAGGAAGAATTCAGATTATCTTTTGGAGAGATGAATTGAAAACACCTTTGCCACAAGTTGACTTGTAGTAATAGTAATAATAATGAGAATTAAACTGATACGAGTGAATGGACGAGTGAGAGCCACTTAAGGCTACCAGATTTTACATGGTTTCATTGAGCCTTGGGTGATGGGCTGCATCCAAAGCAGTGGGACCTACAGGGTGAGGGAAGGGATTCTGTCCCTCTGCTTCGCTCTGGTGAAGCTTCACCTGGAGCCCTGTGTTCAGTTCTGCAGTCCTCAGCTCAGGAAGGACATGGAGCTGTTGGAGTGAGTCCAGAGAAGGCCATGGAGATGATCCGAAGGCTGGAGCAGCTCCTGTACGAGGACAGGCTGAGAGAGTTGGGGTTGTTCAGCCTGGAAGAGAGAAGATTGCAGGGACCTTATGGCTTGCTGGGCAACCTGGGCTGCTGCCTCACTACCCTCAAAGGAAAACATTTCTTCTTAATAGCTCATCTAACTCTGACCTCTTTCAGATTAGAATCATTACCTGTCATCACTGCAAATAGCAAAATGTTGGTTCTCTTTTGCTTGTGGAGGAGTGCTGCTTGTGAGAGGTTTATTTTTTGCTTAATGAGACTTCACTCTCATTAAGTTCTTTAAAGAAATTCTGGTTTTTAATTGGAAAACAAAGCACTTGAAAAGTCTCCAGGAATGATATCCACTCATCCCTTCTAATTTTAACCTCCTAGTCAAGTGAGACAAGCAGGTTAAATGCAGGTTCTGCAGTTCATGATACAGAACCCTTGTGTGTTGGTAGATCTGTTCTTGGGTATCCCAAAAATGGGAATTGAACTAAAGTAGCCAAGGCACTGGTACTGGCTTTGGTGTGCTTGTGTTGAAGTCTGAGGGGGTGGAGTTTGTTTGGATTTTTTCCCCTGTTCTTTTAATTTGTCCTACATTAAGGAATGTGCTAAACTGAAATCAGGGGTTTTAACCTTCTACGAATCCAGGAATGTGACTGTTTGTTTGTGCCCAAATTCTGGGAGAACAATAAGTTCCCATCTGTCAGCTCAGATCCTCAGTGGTTAAGGAGCAAGCTCACAGCTTGCCCCACTTTTGAGATAAAATATGTCAGTTTGAGGTCTCTTGTTCCCTGTGATCACACAGGCAGTGCTGGCAGGGCTGTGGAGGAGGCAGCAGCTTGCTGAGCTGCCGACACTGGGGGTGTGAGGCTGGTCTGCATTGGGATCACAAAGCTTTAGAATGGTTTGGATTGGAGGGGACCTCACAGCCCATCCAGTTCAGCCCCTGCCATGGGTAGGGACACCTCCCACTGGATCAGGGTGATCGAAGTCCCATCCAACCTGGCCTGGAACACCTCCAGGGATGGGGCAGCCACCAATTCTCTGGGCCTGGTGCTGCATCCCTCCTGTCTGGAGTCATCATCAGGGGAGGGCAGAAGTTGTCTTATTCACAGGTGATAAATATTTACAGGGATTTCTTCCCATAGCTTGCTGACTTCCGGAATATTTACTGCTGATTATGTAGTGTCAGATGGAATATGGATTTATACCTGATAAAATGGAGTGAAAAAACTCCCAGTGCTGCTCAGTAGCCAGTCCCATACCAGGTTGATGGTCTGCATCTCTGTAAATTGGTGCCAAGTGCCACTCGTAGGCAAATTAAAATACTAATTTCTCCAGCCAAGTTGCAAGGGAAAATAAAGGAAGGTTAAACGAGAGCAGACTGTTTCATGTTATTGTGGGTTCTTGTCTACTCATGCCCTTGTGTTATGCACAGGATGACCTTCTGTCTCCTCAGTTTGATACCAGGCTATAACTTGTGATTATTACTCTGTTGTCATGGTGTCTGAGTGTTTCCAATGCATCATCTGCTTGTTCCAGGGAGTTCCCAACTTTGTAGTCTCCTTTCTTCCTCAAACAAAGTAAAAATAGACATTGGGAAAAAAAGTGGACCTTCGATTCAAACCAGAATGAATTTCTAGACCTCTTCACTCCAAATTGCCCCTGCCATGACTGCTGACTCCAGATCACAGGGAGGACCATGTGGCTAAGTGCTTTCTCTGTGGATATGTTCTTCCCTCCCCAGCACAGCCCAAGCTCTCTAAGTGTTGCCCAGGTAGGAATAAGCATCCTGACTGTGTCCTCTGTGCTGGCTGCTGGACGTGTGCTGAAGGGATGGGTTGCGATGTTTACATGGTGGTTTGGAGCTTGCTCGGAAAGTCTCAAGTTGTGCTCATACAGCTTGGCTCTGTGCTAGTAGATACTGATTCCCAAGGGCAGGGGTTTCTGCTCTTTTATCTGTCTGCAAGAGGTCATTGAACACCTGGGGTACGGGGTAAATAGTGATGATAACGATGTTCTTGCAATGCGATCCATCTCCCTGGGGAGCACAGAGACTCCTGCCCAACCATTCCTGGTCCGTGGTGTTCGGATGATGGTGACTGCTAAATTGACTTGTTTGCAACATCTTTGAACACCAAGACTACTTAATTTGGCAGCCTTTGCCAGATCATGGTGCTTTCCATTCCCCGTGGGAATTGCCAGCAGCTGCAGTCCTCCTGTGTGGGTTTCTCCAAGAAGAGCTGTCAGTGTCTAGCACAGGAGGCAGGAGACGTGGCTAACGCAGGCTTTGCACGTGCTTATAGATGCTGGCTTTGAACAGAGGGCTCTGAGTACCGAGGGAGGGGATGTTTAGACTGGCTCTTAGAAGTGTTTTCCTGTGAGGGTAAGGAGGCCTTGGCACAGGTTGCCCAGAGCAGTGGTGGCTGCCCCATCCCTGGAGGTGTTCAAGGCCAGGTTGGATGGGGCTTTGAGCCCCTGATACCAGTGGGTGGTGTCCCTGCCCATGGCAGGGGGTGGAATGGGATGGGCTTTGAGGTCCCTTCCAAACCAACCCAACCCATTCCATGATTCTGTGATTCTATGAAACAAATTATAAGCGTTCAGAGTTATAAATGCGTTACAAGAGTCAGTCATTATCTGAAATAATCTTGTGGTAATCTTTTTTTACTTATTTTTCAATTAAAATTCTTTTTGTTTTTAAACACCTCCATTATTTTCTGTCGTCCTTTCTCCTTAATAATGCAGCTTTGCTAGTGTGCATGCATTGTGTGCAATTTCTTCATCAATAAAAAGACAATATGGAATAATGATGCAGAAATTTCATGAAAACCAGTAATTATTGAAACAGTGACTGCCATACAGTCATCAGTGCTGTTTTATGCAATATAATTCTAAACACAAATATTCAAATATATCCTGTGCAAGTAACATGCTTTGTAATTATCCATATTAGCTATGCATTTATATGCAATTTTGGGATGCGGCATGATATCTTTTTTTCTTTAGAATGAAGATTTAGCATCCAGTCACGAGGATTTTATTCTTTGAGTTATAACTTCTCCCAAATAATTTCTTTGGTGCTTGCAAAACGCCCTTGTTTGCATGTCTTGTAGTCAGGCATTTGATGAAAGTGTGATTATAGATATCAGGAGGGATTAAATGGTTGCTACAGATACAGTAAATTAACTGGAGTTCTGTTGGACAACCACTAGTAGCTCAATTTACTGCAGCTTGTTGCTGTTACAGCCTCAGAGCTGCTGTTGGCTTGCCAGGCTGGAGTCAGTAGAAAGGGTGCTTTGTACTATCCTGCAGCCACTCTGGGATCCAAAATACTGGAGCCGGTTCAGTGGTTTTCAGTCTCCTCTGATTTATTTATCTGTGTGTTGTGCCCGTGGAACAACTTTAACCTGTTCAGGTTCTTTCCCTTTCTCCCGCTTGTGTCCTTAAAGAGCATGGATCATGGATTGAAGCAGCGCTGACCTAGGCTGAGGAGTAGTGCAAGGGGAATAATGCTTTGTGCTTGGTTCCTCCCTCTGCAAGGTACAGAGTAGGTTTGTGAGCCCCATGCAGTGTTACAGGCTTGGGGAAGAGTGGCTGGAAAGCTGCTTGGCAGAGAAGGACTGGGGGTGTTGGTCTACGATGGCTGGACATGAGCCAGCAGTAGCCCAAGGTGCCGGGAAAGCCAGCAGCATCCTGGCTTGGATCAGCCGTGGTGTGGCCAGCAGGAGTAGGGAAGGGATCGACCCCCTGGGCTTGGCATTGGCGAGGCCACGCCTCAAATCCTGTGTTCAGTCTTGGGCCTCTCACTCCAAGAAGACATAGAGGTGCAGGAGTGCGTCCAGAGAAGGGAACGGAGCTGGGGAAGGGTCTGGGGCTGTTTAGCCTGGAGAAGAGGAGGCTGAGGGGAGACCTCATCACTCTCTCCAGCTCTCTTTAAGGAGGCTGCAGGGAGGTGAGTGTTAGTCTCTTCTCCCAAGTGACAGGTGATGGGAAATAGCCTTACGTTGCACCAGGGGAGGGTCAGATTATATGTCAGGAAAAATTTCTTCATTGAAAAGGTTCTCGGGGACTGGAATGGCTGCACAGGGAAGGTACTGGAGTCCCCATCCCTGGAGATGTTCCAAAAATGGGAACACCTTTGGAATCTGGTGTTTAGGGATCTGGTTTAGTAGTGGACAGGTACAGTTGGACTCAATAATCTCAAAGGTCTTTTCCAACTGAGCAATTCTATGATTTTATGACCCTGTGAGGTGGAAGTGCTGCAGGGCTTGACATCGCAGCATCCAATGTAAAGCACCTGTGGAATAACCTGGCAGGCTTGTATCTGCAGCATGAGTCTCTGGTGGGAGCAGCATGCAGCTGGTGGTGAGGACTGTGTTTCTAGTTAGCTGGTAACCAGTGCAGGGTGACATGGACCTTTGGGCATTGTCATGGGGCTGCCACAGTCTCCAAGAATGGGATCACGGTTCTTGGTAGCTGGATCACTCCAAGGCTTTGCAGCAGCCATGTGGGATGGCTTTGTTAGAAGGTACAGCGTGAGGAGGTGACACAGAACCACAGATGCTTTTTGTTTAGCCTCTTCATGCTGTACAAGCTTTTAAAGGATTCTCTAAACTGTGGTTGCTGTTGTGGCCCCTTGATGACCTGGTGAGCAGCAGAGGACACCACAGCGACCTGTTTGCTCTGATCCAATTCCTTCTCATGTTCAGCCTCATCAGACAGAAATAAACTGTTTTCTTCTGATTATTTTCTCAATAAAGCGTTCCTTAATTGTGAAAGAAAAATTTACATTGTTTTTTCATTACACTTGTATTAAATAGGAAAAAAACCCCTTTTTTATTATTATAGATTTCAGATCTTTATATGTGTCCATTTTTGGAGACAGTCAAAACAGGTCCTGTGCAGCCTGCTCCACGGGACCCTTCTTTGAGCAAGGAGGGATGGAAGTGGATGATCTCCAGAAGCCCTTTCCAACCTCGGTCTCTGTGGCTTGGTCATTTTCTGCAAGGGCAGCAACCTTCAAGTGGAGAGTCATTCACTAAATGCACCCTCAGCAAGTTTGCCAACAACATCAAACTGTGGCATGGAGGGAAGGGATGGCATCCAGAGGGGCAGGGACAGGCTGGAGAGGTGGGGCTTTGCAAACCTCACGGAGTTCAACAAGGCCAAGTGTGAGATGCTGCCTCTGGGTCAGGGCAATCCCAAGCACAAATTCAGACTGGACAGAGAATGGATTGGGAGTATCCCTGAGGAGAAGGCATTGGAGTGCTGGTGGGTGAGAAACTCAACATGAGCCGGCAACGCGCGCTTGCAGCCCAGAAAGCCAGTGGTGTCCTGGGCTGCATCCAAAGCACTGGGACCAGCAGGGTGAGGGGATTCTACCCCTCTGCTCTGCTCTGGTGAGACCTCACCTGGAGCCCTGCACTCAGTTCTGGAATCCCCAACATAAGAAGGAGATGGAACCGTTGGAATGGGTCCAGGGGAAACTGCAAAGGTGATCAGAGGGCTGGAGCACATCTGCTGTGAGGACAGGCTGAGAGTTGGGGTTGTTCAGCCTGGAGAAGAGAAGGCTGCAGGGAGACCTTAGAGCAGCCTCCCAGTACTGAAAGGGGCTCCAGCAAAGCTGAGGAGGGGCTCTTGATCAGTGAGTGCAGGGATAGGATGAAGGGGGACTGTTTTCATCTGTAAGAGGGGAGATTGAGATGAGATCTTAGGAAGAACTATTTTCCTGTGAGGGTGGGGAGGCCCTGGCCTGGGTTGCCCAGAGAAGCCATGGCTGCCCCATCCCTGGAGGAGGTTGGATGGGGCTTTGATCACCCTGATCCAGCGGGAGGTGTCTCTGCCCATGGCAGAGGAGTGGAACTGGATGGGCTTTGAGGTCCCTTCCAACCCAAACCGTTCCATGATCTCTGTGATTGCTGTAAACCATTGGAAATACCTGACTCAAACTGTTCTGTGTTGGTGATGTGCAGCTCTGCTGCCAGAACCATATCACTGTGAAAATACTGATTCTGCTTTTCAATAACGAAGCTGGATTTTCTTAACCTCTACAATATGGAGTGAGAGGGCACAATGGTACTGCAGAAAAGCCATTCCTCCCCCAAAGTTCAATTCCACAGCAAAAAATCTGAGCTCTGTTTACCTACTTTTATTCAGTACCTAAATAGACTTCTAAATGAGCAGAGGATAATTATTGAGTTACTAAAGCTAATAAAACAGTTAAAGATTAGAAAAGAAAGCCAGTTGGTTGAGACACTGCTGGAGATGCGTTCTGTTGTGATTAAATTTTAAGCAAAGGATAATTTTTGCTCTCTGTGTTAGGTAATTGAGAGTTTACTTGTTGCGATGTGCACCATTAAGGAGGTTCACAAGCACAGCAGCTGAGCAGTGTGAGAGAGTCTTGCATGGTGCTTCTGTCATTAGCAAAATAATTTAATGAGCTTGCAGTAAAAGGAGAAATCAAGCACCTGAAGTCTTTTTTAATGACAAATTTTAAATGAGGGCTGAAATAGGGACTGACATCTTGCTGGTTCTTGCTCTGTGTAGTCTTTTATATCACTGGAAGGTGGGCACTGTAATGATTCTCCCTCTTTCCTTGATTTTCTCCCCACCGTGTAAACGATTCTGGGAATTGCAGCTCTGCCATCTTCCTCTCTGTTCCTGGGAGAGAATCCCGTGAGAGTACATCACCCAGCTGCAGGTGACCTGAAAAGAGCACATTGGAATGGCTCTATCTGAGATAATTTGTTTGTGTTGCACTGGTACCAAATCTCTTTATGTTCTTATGGTGATGGATTGCTCTGGTGGTGCGGTTTCTGCGCTGAAGCAGTGCAGATGTGAAACCATGTGAGTGTTATTAGCTTCAAATATGTTATTTAGTTTGCATAATTAGCATAGTTAGAAATCAGGACTCTCGTCATAATGAAAAACCTGTTACCTGTCGAGGGAAAAGCAACAGAAAAAGAGAAAGCTCTGTCCTCCTTTTAAGAGGGAATTGTTGGGAACGCTGGATAACAGCCTGCCTCCCTTCACTGGGGGACCGGGGCGTGCATCTTCTCAGAGGAGAGACCCTAGTGCAGGTGTCTGCTGTCACCAAGGGCTCTGAAGTTGTCAGGTAGATGGAACAACAGCTTTAACTTAGGAAACCAGCAGGGAAATTTCAGTTATAGTTGAAACTGCATACGCATTCAGCTCTCAGAGGCCGTTCTGCTGGTGTCTGAGGACACTGTGTATAGGAATGCAGGACAGTTTTGTATGGCATGTTTCCTTCATTGGAGCAGGGCTGGTCCCTGCACAAGCATCCTCCTGTGGGACAAGGAACATCCAGGCTAAATCTGGACACCAGAGACAGATGGGGTGAGAAGTCAGTTTGAATTGGCATCCAGAGCAGTAGGACCAGCAAGGTGAGACCTTACCTGGAGCCCTGCATCCAGTTACGGAGTCGACGGAGATGATCCGAGGGCTGGAGCACCTCTGCTTATGAGGACAGGCTGAGAGAGTTGGGGTTGTTCAGCCTGGAGAAGAGAAGGCTTGGAGCAGACTCCCCATACTGAAAGGGGCTCCAGGAAAGCTGGGGAGGGGCTCGTGATCAGGGAGTGCAGGGACAGGATGAGGGGAAATGGTTTTCAGCTGAAAGAGGGGAAATGGAAATCTTAGGAAGAAATGTTTTGCTGTGAGGGTGGGGAGGGCCTGGCCCAGGTTGCCCAGAGAAGCTGTGGCTGCCCCATCCCTGGAGGTGTTGAAAGCTGGATTGGCTGGGGCTTTGAGCACCCTGATCTGGTGGGAGGTGTCCCTGCCCATGGCAGGTGAGTTGGAACTGGATGGGCTTTGAGGACCTTTCCAATGCAAACCATTCCGTGATTCTATGATTAATTTGGACATGTCTTACCAGATCTTGTCCTAAACTTGGGTAATATAATTCCAAGCCTCAAGTGACGTTTGTGCAGGGGATGCAGGAAATGGATTTTCATTTTAAATAACCATGTTTAATCCCTCACTCCAGTGGTGGAGACTATTCACAGGTAAGTCAATTGAATTTATCTGTAATTTTCTCAAAATTTACACTCATCCTGCTGTTTGTACAGGCATGGAGTAAATCCTTGGGGATACTGAGAGTCAAATCTCCACAATTGGAAGGCAGAGTTGTAAAACAGACTACTAAAACCTCATTCATCTGAGCAGGCATTAGCTGACTGTTCCCCCCACATGGTGTCGCTGAATGGTTATGAGTCTAGGGTAGAATAATTATTATAGGATAATAATTGGGTTGGAAAGGACCTTAAAACCCATGCAGTTCAGCCCCCTGGATGAGGATGCTGATAGCCTCATCCAGCCTGGCCTTGAACACCTCCAGTGATGGGGCATCCAAATTCCAGGATGCGATCGGAATGCTCTTACACTGATGTGATTACTGGTGGGTGCCTGTGTCAGTCAGCCATGGAGATAAAAGCAGGTGGCTGTTCTCCAGGTGGGATACAATATATAAGCAAAATAAGAAAGAATTCCTTTGGTACAGGTTTGCTGTACAATAGCAAGAAAGAGCTTTGAGAGCTTCTACTTGGCTGGCACAGAGAAGCACACATTTTAACGAGGGCATTGGCCAGGTTGGTGACTTTCCGGTTCGTTATTGTAGCTCAAGTAGCAGCGTTGCAGACACAGGAACAGAGATATGAGCTAGAAATTACCAAAAACAAGAGAGAGCACGTATGAATACTTTTTAAAAGCCCCAAAACAAAACCAATCCATCAGCCCGCATTTAAACTCCAACAGAGTTTCAATTACATTCAATTATAAGTTTATTAGCCAGGAGATAATTACATACGGAGTCTTCCACTCCTGGGACTCGCATGCATCCAGTGCTTGGAGAATGGTGGTGCACAGCAAGGAGCTGCTTCCTACTACCCCTCATCCTTGGAATGTGCTGGTGTGAGGCTGGGAGATGTCCCTGGAGCAGGGGAGGAGCTGGGTGCCTTCATATAGATAGGTTTTGATGTGATCCTGACATCTGGGGTGACTCCAGTGGCTGAAGGATGCTGGTATGGGGAGGTTTTGCTGTGACCCTAATGTCTGGGCTGGCTCTGGTGACTGGAGGGAGGCCAGCACGGAGAAGTTTCAGTGTGACCATGATGTCTGGGGTGACTCCAGTGGCTGAAGGAGCTGGGGAGCATGGCCAGCTGGGGCCCCAGTGTCTGCACGGTGGGAATAGAGGCTCAGTTTGGTTTAAGAAGACAAGAGCATGTTTTTCCCTGTCACTAATAACGTCAGGAGATGGAGGTGAGCAGTCGCTGCCTGCAGTACCGCATCCTGTTCTCTACAGGAAAAGAAAATGTGTTTCTGTTTTGGGGCTTTAACGTGCCCGTTGTCTTACGGGGAAGGTATTTTGCAGTGGTTTACTTAGTGTTCTTTCTCGTTTTCCTTTTAAGTGAGCAAGTTTTTGTTCTGTTTAAGACAGTTTTTTGTGGTCACTACCTCCACTCCTGCAGCCCCCCTGGCATCCCCAGAACCAGCAGCTAGTCCTTGCTCCTCTACTGCTGCTGGTTTTTTCCTTTTGTTGCATTTTTTATGAGAATTGGCTTGGAAGCCTGCTATAAAATAATAATAAAATAATAAATATAATTTTTTTTTGCTAGAGAAAAATGACATTCCATAGAATCAATGCTAAATTCTGCCTCTTTGTCTTGGAAAGTAGTTTAAATTTTCTCTTTCAGTGGAGAGTTGATTTTGTCCTGTATTCCATTTTGGCAGACATTGTCATTCACACTCTGACAGGGATGTGGAGTATCTAAACAATCTTCTAAAAAAAGCCTGACACTGTCTCACATCACATTCTGGTCTCTGAATTGGAGAGGTATGGATTTGATGGATAGACAACTTAGTGGATAAGGAATTGACTGGATGGTTGTGGTCCAAGTAGAGACCAGTCATGAGTGGCATTCTGCAGGGATTGGTATGGGGGCTGGTGTTGTTTAACACCTTTGTTGCACACATGGACAGTGAGATTGAGGGTACCCTCAGCAGGTTTGCCAGTGACTCCAACGTGTGTGGCATGGTCGACCTGCCCTGGCACAACTTGAGACCATTTCATCTCATCCTATCGCTTGTTACTGGGGAGAAGAGACCAGCACCCACCTCACCACAACCTCCTTTTGGGATCTGCAGAGCAGTGAGGTCTCTCCTCAACCTCCTCTTCTCCAGGCTAAACAGCCCCAGGTCCCTCAGCCGCTCCCAGAACCCCTGGGCTCCAGACCCTTTCCCAGCTCCGTTCCCTCTGGACATGCTCCAGCCCCTCCGTGTCTTTCTTGGGATGAGGGTCCCAAAACTGAATGCAGGATTTGAGGTGCAGCCTCACCAGCACCGAGTCCAGGTTCTTTCCCTGCTCCTGCTGGCCACACCATGGCTGATCCAAGCCAGGATGCTGTTGGCCTTCTTGGCCACCTGGGTCACTGCTGGCCCATGTTCTGTCAACAGCCCCCAGGTCCTTTTCCACCAGTGCTTGCACTTGGGCCCTTCACTCTCCAGAGGAGCTATGAAGCAACCTGAGAGTTTTAAGAGCACTGGGATTTTTTGGTATCCATGGATGCTCTTCCTCACCACTCCTGCATTCACATTGACTTGTATCGAAGCAGAAAGCTCTTTAAAGTGAGCCAGCGTTCTCTTCTTTCCTATTTCACCAACATTCAGGCTTCTGAACCATCCACATACTGTGTTGTGTTTCTGATACATCTAAAACATAAAACCAAAGAGTTTTTTTCTGCAGCCACGCAGCAGACTCCTGTAACTTCTGCTTTGGGAAGCTCCTCCACTGGCAGTTGCCATGTTTTTGATCTTTGAGTCACCCAGCCGCGCTGGGAGTAGGAAGTGAGGTGGGGGAGGTCAGTTCCTGTGAGCATGGCTTTTTAAGCTGTGAAGTGAGCGCTGCAGTGGGAGCTGGTCTTCTTTATATTTTGTTGTCTTGTAGCTGGATCAAATAAGAAAAAATGTGGGGGTTTCTGCTGGAACACAAGTGTTACACATCGCTTGTGATATAGATTGCCATCCCCACCAGATACTCACTTGCTTTCAAACGTAATGAGGGAGTCCAGAGGAGGTCATGGAGATGATTCAAAGGCTGGAGCACCTCCCATCCAAGCACAGGCTGAAAGAGCTGGGGTTGTTCAGCCTGGAGAAGAGAAGGCTGTGGGGGGACCTTAGTGCAGTCTCCCAGTACTGAAAGGGGCTCTTGTTCAGGGAATGCAGGGATATGATGAGGTGAACGATTTTCAGCTGCAAGAGGGGAGATTTAGATAAGCAATTAGGAAGAAATGTTTTGCTGTGAGGGTGAGGTCCTGGCCCAGGATGCCCAGAGCAGTGGTGGCTGCCCCACCCCTGGAGATGTTCAAGGCCAGGTTGGCTGGGGCTTTGATCACCCTGATCCATGGGAAGTGTCCCTGTCCATGGCAGAAGTTTGGAACTGATGGGCTTTGAGGTCCCTCCAACTCAAATCATTCCATGGTTCTGTGAGTCTGAGCACTCCTGGATTGCCTTCCATTGCAGATGTTGGTCAATACCTGCTGAAGCCCTCTCTTCTGTACTCTGCCCTGTTTATTTTCTAGAATTAAAGCTTTTCCCTTCATTTCTCACCATGCTGAGCCACTGTTCATAAGGAAGAAGTCTCAGTCCTTTCCCTCCAAAGCTGGCTTATCACAGCACTGTGGTTGCTGTCACTAGGAGCTCTTGGTACCCAGAGCTGAGCCATCGCTGTAATGCTTTCTGTGATGATGTGTTTGCAAGAATCTGCTAATCTGTTCTAATAATCCACTCTGCTTTCACTGCGTTTTCCTGATAAATGAAATTATATTTGATTAAAACCTAGTAGTTATAAATTCAGCAGCTGGAATTCAGGGGTTGTGTATTTGGGTGTCATCAGTAAATAGATTTGTGCCATCTGAATCTTTTCTTGTCAGCAAAATTTACTTTAATTGTGCTTATTTAAAAAGAAGTAAATACATATTGCTGTGGAAGTCCCAGCGTTTTGAGGCCCAGCTCATCTTCCCAAGAGGTCTGTGCAGCTCGGATTGTAAAGTCTTTATTCAAAAGGTCACATCCTGATTTAATGCCATTGATATAAACCCTGGGTAATTTAGTTGGTGTGGATGGAGGTGCTTGTCAGTTTGGGTTTTTGATCTTAATATAGGGCAGGAGTGGGTTGTGTTGGTGATGCTGATGCTGTGTTTTTGAACACGTCACAGGAGGGGGAAGGCTTTTCCTTTGTAGATGAATCCTTTCCACATGATGCAGGTCACCTCTCACTCCAGCCAAATGCTGGTAATTTCAGCTTGTCCATTTTAAAATGGGAATATGGAAAGAATGGCTGTTGTGCTTTCTTTGCCATTTTTTTTATGGATTAGCATTCAAATGTCTACATTTGATATGTTTTCTGCTCCATAGAACTGCTGGAAGCGTATGTGTGCAGGCGTTCATATGCAGCGATTTTAAATCACAGTCCTTGTTAAACTCCTGTTTGTTTTGCCTTCTCATGGCACACTGCTGGAGCTGGTGTGGGGGTTAAGGTGGCTGTGGGCTTGCCAAAATATCCCAAATCAAAAAAATGGAGCATCTGCTCTGTGGAAGTGAGTCTATGGGTATAAAAAACCCCAGTGCCCACAGAAATTAATCAAGAGTATAAAAGGCAAACACACAAATCACTTGTTTCTCTGTTTTCCCATTGGATGATATCTTAATGGCATCTTTTGGACCAGGGCGTTCTGAAGGAATATTAGTGTTTTATGTAAGGAGTATTAATAAGTAGCATTGAAATGCAGTTTGAATGCTTGGATTGCCTGCAGGAACGGTGCTTGTCCCTGGGCATGGGACACATTTCTAACTCATCGTAACTTAGGTGTATTTTCCTAAATAACATCATGTTCTGTGCTGGGGCACTTGCCTTCTGTTTGGGGAAATTGTCTTGAAATGGTTTTTATCTTTTATATTTACTCTTTCACTTTGGGTGCCCATAGTAAATAAATAATTAAAAATAGGATTCCTGGCATGCTGGCTATCTTACTCATTGGACATGACCATTAAGGCTGGATATATTGGTTATAGTAACTTGTGAGTGACTCACACATTTTCTGCCCCTTTTCTTAGGAATGTGGATTAGTGATACCCTTCTAGAAGTAGCAGAGATTTTCTTCAGGTTTAACAGAATGCAATAAATACTGATTTTTTTTTTTCCTCTCCTTCAGGTTGCCCTTGTTCTCCTTTTCAAATCAAATGTCACATTGACTCCAATCCGGTGTTGGAAGCGTGTGAGGAACTGCAGCACATCAGCCCGGCGCAATGTATCCATCAAACTGGAAGGAAGCCCAAAACCAAAACTCCACTGGCCAAAATGCATCCTCCACAGAAACCCCAAGGCAAGTGGCTTTGTCCTCCTAGCGACTGTCACACAGTGTCAAGGGTTTCATGAATTGCTTTAATTTTAGGTCACAGCAAAGAAGTTCTTTTTATGTTCTAAGGTTCAGATACAACTGGTAAGGTTTTATTATCTTCATTTTTTCCAATGTTGGAGAACTTCTTAGTGAAGCCTTCAAGAGGGGAGAGCTTAGAGCAGCCTTCCAGTACTGAAAGGGGGCTATAGGAAAGCTGGGGAGGGGCTCTTGATCAGGGAATGCAGGAAAAGGATGAGGGGAACAGTTTTCAGCTGAAAGAGACTGAGATGAGATATTGCGAAGAAATATTTTCCTGTGAGGATGGGGAGGCCCTGGCCCAGGTTGCCCAGAGCAGTGGTGGCTGCCCCATCCCTGGAGGTGTTCAAGGCCAGGTTGGATGGGGCTTTGAGCCCCCTGATCCAGTGGGAGGTGTCCCTGCCCATGGCAGGGGGGTGGAACTGGATGGGCTTTGAGGTCCCTTCAAAATCAAACCATTCTGTGCTTCTGTCAAATAATGATTTGATTATTTCACTTCACTTCTTTATTATAAAACTGCTGTATCTACATTTAGCTTACATACGATGGTAGAGACCAGTATGTCCAATAATTTGCAAGGAATAGAAGATCACTTCAGTAGACTTGCTATGGCTTTTCTCCCTGGTGGAGTTCATTGATGTTCTTTTACTGGGTGTGCTGTATACCCTGTAAAGAAAGGAAAACACTTCATGGCTCTCTAGTGAAATGAAATTGTCAAAATAAATGATTCTATGATTCTGTAAGGAGCCCAGAGCTCGCTTTCCTAGCTGGATGAGCCAAGTGGTTGCTTTGGATATCTTTTTTCTTGTTGTTTTGTTTTATTGTTGCAAGGAGAAATATGGCTGGACGCTCTCTGATCATGCGGCGTGCAAATGAAAACCTGGTGAACACAGCAGAGTGCTTCACCATCCCATTTTATTTGCCAGCTGATTTTCTTTCCCTGTTTACCTGTTCGTGCAGTGTAAGATAGGTTTTGTGGAAGTGTTTTCAAAATAGAAGTGCAACACCTTTATATTAAGACAGGAATTCCAGATATTTTAGGAAATGGGACACGTCAGTCCTTTTATACAAAGTGTCCCATTAAAGCTCAAATCCTTAGAAGATTTGATTTTTTTCTTTGGTGCTGAAATAAGTATTTCATTGTAGGTAATTTAAAATCTGATGTAAACCCAGAGCTCAGAAACTTTATTTAACAGTCCTTCGTCCCTCAGACAGACGCACCGGCCATAGCTGGTGCAGGGAGTGCTTCGGGGCTGATCACACAACCATGGAATGGTTTGGGTTGGAAGGGACCACAAATCTCATCCAGTTCCAAACCCCTGCCAAGGGAAGGGACACCTCCCATGGGATCAGGGTGCTCAAAGCCTCATCCTACCCAGCCTTGAATATCTCCAGGAATGGGGCAGCCACCACTTCTCTGGGCAGCCTGTGCCAGGGCCTCCCCACCCCTCCCTTTGTGCTTGAGCTCACCATTTCTCCCTATTCAGCTAAAAACCATTCCCCTTGTCCTATCCCTGTGCTGCCTGATAAGCTCAGAACAGATGCAGAGCTTTCTGCAGGGCAGGGACAATGGGAATTGGCTCTTTGGGTGCGTGTGCCTCTGTTTAGCCAGCGAAATAAAGGAACCCTGAAATTATATTCAGAACAGTTGATAATTAAAGCTCCATTACAGCATTAATCACATGATGCTGATGTGCCATATGGACCACTTAAAAATTGGAAATACTTGAAATCAATTGTTCTTGAAAATGTTGTTTCATAAAACATTTGTTTAGAGATTCCTCATTCAGTGTGTTATTTCTTTGGATAGCCCAGAGCAGAGGGACCCTTGGCAGTGCAGCTCCAAGTAATTGAGAGTGATTGCGCATTTGCTTTTCCTGCCTTCCAGTGTCAGGTCTGCCCTTGTGAGGTTTGTGAGGTTGCTTTTGCTGTATGAAACTGTGACAGCACGTGAACCTGTTGCCATGGGTTACTGCTTGCACATTTCCAAAACCATTTACTCTGCGATCAATAGAAGTTCTGAATAAATTCTTTAAAATTACATTACCTTTAAATTACATTATGTTTTTTAAAAATGTATTAAACTTTATCCCCTTGCCTCCTAGTGAGCCCTTAAGCAGAATGTGCACGTTCATACACATTTATTTATATCATATACAACGCAATGTAGAGCCAAAAGAGGAAGGAAATTTATAAAGCCTACACCACAGAAGAGCTGGGGGAGGGAGAGCGAAAGGAAGAAAAGCCATTATATTCTGTCTGTGATGTTTTTGACCAAGAAAGCACAAGGCACCAAAATCCATGGTGGGATTGCCTTGTGCTGGTTTGGTTTGGATTGCGGGTTTTTTTCTCCCCCAGCAGCATGAGAGATTCAACAGAATGTTTGAATGTTGAACAGTCATGATGGGAGGGACAAGGCATTTGTGTGGTGGAGGTAGTGAGGACATTTGCAAAAACCAAGTGTGAGCTGCGCATCCTGTTTAGTAACAAGGAAGCGGTGAGGTTCTGCGAGCCGCTTCGTTCATTAACATGTCTGATACAGCTGAAGAAGTACAAACCAGCAGCCCTTTGTTCTTCTCTGGCATACAGCAGTGTGTTTTGGTGTAAGAAACACTTCGGGACTGCACCAGGGCAGTTCGTAAAGTCCAGTGAAGGAATGGATGCTCTTTGTTCCACATTGAGTGCTTGGATTTTGTTTCCAGTTAGGATAAAGAAGATGGAGATTGATCACCTCCCTTTTTCCTCTCTATTTTATTAGTACCTCCTAAGCCTGTCCATCTCAAACCTGGGCAGGAAAGAATTCCTCCTGCACCTTCTCGACCTTTACCAGCTGATCCCAAGTCATCGAGGACCTTAGTGCCTGGAGAGGAAGAAATACCAATATCAGCAGGAGTCAACACGCTCATTGAAAAATTTGAAAGTATTAGGTAAGTATGTCTTTACCAGATCTACTCTGATCTGTCCTTTCTGCATTTTTAACTTAGAATCAAACAGTAAGAAAACGTCTTCTAGAAACTGCTCTCGGGATGTTTTTTACTGGAAGTGCAAAACTTGACTGACTATGCAGTTTGGTTTTTTTTAATAAAAGCACATATTTGGATAATTTTAGTTTGTAAGGAGCTTAAATGCTGCTGCATTTTGTAATAAGTAATAAATATTTTGTAATACCAGAAATAAGTAGCCCAGGGTCTGTTTTCCATATGTTGAATTGATGTCAGGACTGTTTTTTGCATTATAGGACCACGGTTTCTGTGGTGTAAAATAACTTAGTTTTCTAAGATCCAGCAAGCATCAATTGTGCTGTTAGCCTGCTACCTAGAGACAGGGGAGAGCTAAATTGCAGTGTGCTGGGAAACAGGGTCACATAGAACAGCATTTCCTCTGAAAGTTTACATAGGAGACATTATATAGGATAGAATAGGTGTATTTTGCTGTAAAACCAACTCATTTTACAAATACATGAAAAATCTTTCTGAAGACCACGTGTGCCGGATGGAGCTAAGTGGGTTTTTTTGATAAAGAGCAAGATGAAGACAAAGACACTGTATTGTGAGTTATCACCTGGGTGATTCTGGGAAGGTGTCATTCAAAAGAGAAAGCAGTGCTTTCTTGTGCTTCAAAATCATCCTCTATTGGGCAGAAAATAACTTATCCCAAAGGCTTTGTTCTGTTGAAGAACATGAGTTTGTGTTTAATCGAATCCACAACCAAATGCTGCTCTTAAAAGATAGAATCATGGAATGGTTTAGTTGGAAGGAGCCTTAAAGCCCATCCAGTTCCAACCCACCTGCCATGGGCAGGGACACCTCCCACTGGATCAGGGTGATCAAAGCCCCATCCAACCTGGCCTGGAACACCTCCAGGGATGGGGCAGCCACCACTGCTCTGGGCAACCTGGGCCAGGGCCTCCCCACCCTCACAGCAAAACATTTCTTCCTAAGATCTCATCTCTCCCTGATCAAGAGCCACTCCCCAACTTTCCTGTAGCACCCTACATGGTTCCTTCCCAAAGTTCAAACTTGACTGTTCTTCAAGGCAACATGGGGAGCTATGGGATTCTAGCAGTGCCATTTCAGTACGAGGTATGGCAAGGGGTGGAGTGGTTCACCCAGAAATTGTGTGGTGAATTTTTTAAATAAATATTAATTTAATTAATACAATTTTTCCTGTGAGGGTGGTGAGGCACTGACCCACGTTGCCCAGAGGAGTCATGGGTGCCACCTCCCTGGAGGTGTTCAAGGCCAGGTTGGATGGGGCTTTGAGCCCCCTGATCCAGTGGGAAGTGTCCCTTCCCTTGGCAGGGGAGTGGAACTGGATGGGTTTTGAGGTCCCTTCCAACTCAAGCCATTGTATAATTCTGTGATTCTGTTACAGCTGACACACTTCCCTCCTAGGATATTCAGAGGCATGCAAGGAATACAAGTGGAATCAAATGATACTCCAGCACTCTCTCTTTTGTGGCACTTCAGAAAACTTTGAGCGTTATTGTGACTGACTGTGCTGCTTTCTCTTCACCCACAGGCAACCTGTGCATATTCTTCAGAGAAACCAGCTGAATTTAGCTCTTAAGATGGAACCTGGCCTGGACTCAACCAAACAGCCAAGCTTGTGTGACTGTGACGTGGTGCCTTCCAGTGGCTCTTTCACAAATGTAAGAAGTGAACTGGATGAAAATGAGCCAGACGTACCGTGCAGCGCGGATCTGTCCAGCACAGACATAATGAAAATTAAAGAGCTAAGCACAGGCGATAACAGAAGCCATGAAGACTGTTCTGCTGTGATTGTGAGCAATGAGCCCTCTGGAGAGCTCAGTAGTAAAGACTCAACTGCAGAACTGACCGGGAATGGTAAAATTCCCAACAGAGACAGTGGCATTGACAGCCCTTCATGTAGCGTGACGGGGGAAGCGTTCCCCAGCGAAGAAGGTGCAGAGCAGAAGAAGCCCAGCATGGCTGGGAACCCAGGGGAGATGGAACCTGACAGAAAGGGCAGCAAGCCTCCCTCTGCGGAGCAGAAGAGAGACTCCACGCAGGATGAAGACAGTGACATTGATGAAGGAAGCAGCGAGGAGCAAGAGACAGCAGACGTGCCAAAGTTAGAGTATTTGAATGTAAACAAGGTAACCTAGTTTGTTACTGCTCTGAAACCAGTTCCTACTGGTCAGAGCTCTCTTGCACCCCTTCAAACACTGTTTGGTGGTTTTGCTTGGTTGGATCATGACAGTCAGTATAACTTCCTTCTTGGTGCAGGGCCTAACTTGTTGCTGACCTAGATAGGATCTTTTAGAAGGGTTCCCAGTGTTGGTTTAAGAGATTTCATTTAAGAGAACCCATCACAGCTAGAGGTGAACTGTTAAATACAAGTGATTTTGGAGGCAGAGACTCAGCCCTTGTGTTTCTGTTTGGATTTGTCTCAGTTGAGCTTCTAGTTGTTGGGTGGCGATGTGTTCAGTGGGGCTCCACGATACGTAGGGCGTGTCTGGCAAGGCCAGGGCTCTTCATCCAGTAGCCCTGCCCTTCTGTCAGTGTGATGGCTGCTTGAGCACGCAGAAGTTGTGCTAAGGGTGGTCCTGTCTGATTACTTGTCAGGAAACCAGCTAGAAGAAATTCTCTTTGACTCCAGGGTAATGCAGCCCAGGCTGTTGTGTATTTGCTGCAGCTGTATAAGATTAATGACGGATTCCTTTGATTGTCTGTTTATCAAGACAGTTATTTTTAGAAATCATGGTGGTAGAATGGGTTAGATTCTTCCAGAAAAAGAAAACAGAAGATGTTTTTAGTAAAATATCCCACTTTTGTTTTTGTTAGAGGGTGTTTTCTGGGGTTTTTTTTGGTTTGCCCCTCAGCCATTATGACAGTACAGTTAATGTACTGGGTTTTTTGGTTCTTCAAGGAGCACTGGAAGCTATGGCACTGCAGCCAGTGACCTGTGGCATCCCCATCTCGGTGTGCAGATCGGGCAGGTCTGTTCAACTCACTGAGTGTGTCCTGATCTTTGTGTCTTGAGAGCTTGTCCCGTGGGGGACGTGGCAGTTAAAACTCATTCGCTAGCTTCTGGGTCAGATTAGGGAGGTGTTCCTGAAGAGTGATGAACATTGCATGCTGGTAAGTGGTGTGCAACAAGCTCTGTGTCTCAAAGCTGACAAGTACAGATTCAGAGCACAACCAGAGCTCTGTGGTGTCCTCTTTTTTTTCCCAAGACAGCCTGATGGGGCAAACATACCAACAGGAAAAGCCCCAGACTCTCTCTTGGGAGTGCATCGGTTTATGCTGCCCTTCCTCCTGCTGCTTTCTCTCAGGCTCAGCCCGGTGGGACTGGACCCCCCTTCCATGCACACTGTGCAGATGCTGCCTTTGTAGCCTGGGACTCCCCAGTGCTCCATTGCCATGCAGCTGTGTCTGCCACTTCTATGGGTGTCAAACTGCCAGGTGCTAGGGAGAGGGTAGGTGGGACGACCCCAAAGACTGGGAAGCAGCAAGGACTCCATGAACCAGCTCTCTTTTGCCAATCCAGCTGCTCTCTGTAGATGGGGAGGATGTGATCTTGTTCACCTCTGCCAGTCTACAGCCCCAGCTGGCAGCTGGGGTGGATGCAGGAGAAGGAACTCATTGCCCTGTCCCATCTCCTTGAGAGCCAGGAGGGAAGCCTTGCCATGGCACTGCGTACAGCCTGGACATGGAAGGCAGTGGTGCAGGTTGCCTTGGGCTTGTGCAGGAGGAAATCCATGGCCCTACAAGTCAGGGATCCATCAGGCAGGATCTGTGCTGCCAAATGAGACTTCTGACTTCTGTGCACAAGAATTTAATGGGGCAGGTTGGCAGGAGACATCGTAGTGTTAGAGACTCCGAATGACATCTGTTGGCATCACCGAACACGTTGTCTAATTCATGCTATCATCAACTATCTACATCTACATCTGCTCTCTCTTCCATAGCCAGCAGGTCAGAGCTTGTTCACATCTCAGACAGGCAGCATCCCCAGTGCAGGGCTTCTTGCCTGCTGCTGTTGGTTTTCTCTGTGCATAGACACACCGTGACATACTGTAATTATTTTATATTCATAGTATCTCTCTGTGAGTGCAACTGCAATATTATGTAAAAGATTGTTTATTAGATGCAACAAACCAGGAAGAAAATAATGCATTAAATTAAAAAAATCTTTAAGCTGGTAATTAAATTTACTCCATCTGCCCTGCTTCCTGCTGCGTAAAATAGTAATCATGAAGTGGGTACAGTCACTAACACACAATTACATTCTGCCTGTACACAGTTGGAATTTCACTTTTGATTTCATTGTGCAGTTGGTGTTGGGAATCTGGTCTGCAGTCCTGCATATGAGTCTGTTGGGTGGGATTATCTCCACCTATGTTCTGAAAAAAATGTGCATAGCTCAGTGTTTTAGTCATAATGCTGGTAAAGGAAGAGATCTTCTCATTTGTCTTTTTTTTTTGTAGAAGTAGCCTAAGGAAAATAGGATCTCAATGATGACCAAACATGGGATAGTATTTCCATAGTGTTTTTAGCATTTATGAGTAGGAAGTTCATGGAGTCATAGAATCGTTAAGGTTGGGAAAAATCTCTTAAGATCATCCAGTCCAACCATCAACACACCACCACCTACTAAACCATGTCCAAAAGTGCCACATCACACGTGTTTTGAACCCCTCCAGGAATGGTGACTCCACCACTGCCCTGGGCAGCCTCTGCCAGTGCTTCACCACTCTTTTGGTGGTAAAGATGTTTTTTCCTAATATACAATCTAAACCTCCCCTGGCACAACTTGAGGCCACTTCCTCTTGTTACTTGGGAGAAGAGACCAGCACCCACCTCACTACAACCTGCTTTCAGGCAGTTGTAGACAGTGATGAGGTCTCCCCTCAGCCTCCTCTTCTCCCAGCTCAGCAGCCCCAGGTCCCTCAGCCCCTGGGCTCCAGCCTCTTCCCCAGCTCTGTTCCCCTTCTCCGGATGTGCTCCAGTGCCTCAGTGTGGTTTTTGTAGTGAGGGGCCCAAAACTGAACACAGTGCTCGAGGTGCAGCCTCACCAGCTCTGAGCACAGGGGGACAGTCCCTTCCCTGCTCCTGCTGGCCACCCCATGGTTGATCCAAGCCAAGATGCTGTTGTCCTTCTTGGCCACCTGGGCCACTGCTGCCTCACGTTCAGTCGTTGTCGACCAGCACCCCAAGGCATTTCTGCTGGGAAGCTTTCCAACCACTCTTCCTCAGGTTGTCTGTAATAGCTCTGGTGCTTCATTCTTCATAGGGGGTGGCTGGTGGGCTGTTAAAATCACTGTAAATGATTTTAACCCAAGATACATCCCATTAGCTTTCTTGCAAGGTTCACTGACAACCTCTCATGATGGAGCTGTTGCCTGAAGCTGGCTGTGCACAACCAGTGGGATGAGAAGTGGTTGCTGCAGGGTATTGCCCAGCTTTTCTCATATCAGGCCTTTGGGTTTTACTTTAAGTTTTGATTTCCAATTTCCTTTTTTGATAGCCAGCTCATTCTTCACACCCACGGGTCTGTGGCCCAGGTGTGCTGTGAGGGACCCAGCCAGTGGGTTTATAAGAGGCAGGAATGGCCACTCAATGGCACAAATCCACTCAGCATGTGCCATTCCCCAGTTTGTGTCTGATTTGGGGTATTTGAGGTGCAGGTGTGTGCCCACCACAGCTGTGAACCTGATCTTTTTGAGAGGCTGGGTCTGTTTGTTTCCAGACTTTTATAACATTTTATGGACAATTAGAGCTGGAAATGAGTTTTTGAACCTTCCGCAAGGAAGTGAAAGAGCATCATGCGACTGCTGCCTTGAGCAGCGAGCTGAGCTTCCTGTGCTGGGAAGTCAACACCTACTGCTTCCCTTTTTGCATCTTCCCTGTCCCCCTGCCAGCAGAACCATCCTAGAAAGACTCATAGAGTCACAGAATGTCCTGAGTTGGAAGGGACTCACAAGGGTTATCGAGTCCAACTCCTGTACGGCTTTGAAGGACAGCCGTAATGTGACGGAGCCGTGCTGAGCAGTCCATCAGCAAGAGCATTGGGCAAAGCAGGAGTGAAACACATTGATGAGAATCAAACAGCCTAAAATCTGCAGTAGACTACAAGTGTTTTACATTTCTGTACCATTTCTGTGCCTTGTAAATGGCACATTGTTTTTCCAGGGCTTCATTAGTCAGGTTAAATAGGCATCACTGGTGACACAGATTCCAGTAAGAGTGTTCTGTAGGGAATATAATCCATGTTTGAGTTTGCCCATTTGTTTTGCTTTTCCTTTAGGAACATTGACCATGAAATATCTCATTCATGGTGACCTGAATTAGGGCTCAGGCTTTGCTAAAGCTGTCCTGCCGTGGCACAAAAATAAGGTTAGAAAAATGGCAGTGCCTCACACTTATTTAATCTACTGTTAATTATAGTAGAGTGCAGAGGAGGCCAGAAAGATGATCCAAGACCTGGAGAACCATCCAAGGACAGGCTGAGAGAGTTGGGGTTGTTCAGCCTGGAGAAGAGAAAGCTGAGGGGAGAGACCTTTAGAGCAGCCTCCCAGTTCTGTAAGGGGCTACAGGAAAGCTGGGGAGGGGCTTTTGATCAGGGAATGCAGGGATAGGATTGGGGGGAAGGGTTTTCAGCTGCAAGAGGGGAGATTGAGATGAGATCTTAGGAAGAAATGTTTTCCTGTGAGGGTGGGGAGGCCCTGGCCCAGGTTGCCCAGAGCAGTGGTGGCTGCCCCATCCCTGGAGGTGTTCAGGGCCAGGTTGGATGGGGCTTTGCGCCCCCTGATCCAGTGGGAGGTGTCCCTGCCCATGGCAGGGGCTTGGAACTGGATGGGCTTTGAGGTCCCTTCCAACCCAAACCATTCCATGATTCTATGATTCTGTGATTTCATTTAAAATGTTATGTCCCTTGGAAGGCAAATATGTTGCAGGTCAGTCCAAAATCCATGCCTCCCTGCCGCTATCGGAGACAACAACTGAAGATGGAATTGCTCTTTAAAACTGAGCTCAAGCTGGGAGTCTGTTCAGCCCTTGTTTGGTGTTTAAGCAGATGTCAGTGAGTTATTTGGAAATATAAACTGAGTTGCAGATGGCAAAGGTCAGGAGGTTAAAAAGCGCCTGCACTGTGTAAAGATTTACTTCTGAGAACAAATATATTTGGTTGGAAACAATTCTTTTTCAAATTCTGAAGTCAAACAAATCAAAGGATGGTCTGGGCAGCTGGCGTGCCAGCCTGATGACGTCAGTGCCTTTCAGTTAGGCACTTCTGTGCCCAGCAAAACTGGCAAACAAATCCTTTCTCAGTGAGAGATCCTCATGGTTATTGGATTTTGAATGGCCAGCAGTGCATTTCATTGTAAGCGCTAATATGTTGGGTTTGCTTGTACCAAGTTCAGAGCTTTATTGTGCTGTGGTTTTGTTTTCTTTCCTCCTCAATAGTAATATATATCACATGAACAAATGGAGCAGGATGTTGTGTGGCGTTAGAGTAGCTCAGCAGAGTACTTGAGATTGCTTGAAATAATTTGAGTAGTGGGGTAGGCAGAGTAGGTGTCGAAGCTCCATCTATGACATCTTAGACATTAGGAAGAAATTCTTCACAATGAGGGGTTGGGGAGGCCCTGGCCCAGGTTGCCCAGAGAAGTGGTGGCTGCCCCATCCCTGGAGGTGTTCAAGGCCAGGTTGGGTGGGGCCTTGGGCACCTTGATCCAGTGGGAGGTGTCCCTGCCCATGGCAGGGAGTTGGAACTGGATGGGCTTTGAGATCCCTTCCAACCCAAACCATTCTATGATTCTGCGATCTTTGCTGGACTCTGTGTTTGTGCCTGGAAGGAGAGGGATTGCTTTAAATGGAGACTGGATGTTGTTTCAAATCCAGAAAAGCCATTCACCTTCCTTCACAGGTTGCCCAGAGAAGTGGTGGCTGCCCCATCCCTAGAGGTGTTCAAGGCCAGGTTGGATGGGGCTTTGAGCCCCCTGATCCAGTGGGAGGTGTCCCTGCCCATGGCAGGGGCTTGAAACTGGATGGGCTTTGTGTCCCTTCCAACCTAAGCCATTCTGTGGTGCTGTCATTCTATGATTCCTTCAGTTAACTCTTGTGTGATGGATTTGTGGGCACTTTGTACTGAGTGGTACCTCATTTCGTGTAGGACAGTGTGGGTCTGGTGTGTTAGAATTCATCACTGGCTTTGAAAAGTCTTTGACAATTTGCCTAAATTGGGAGGGTGCTTATAATTTTCTTGTCAACTTGTAAACAAACCAAGGTGACTTTGAATAAGCTTTAAAGAGCATTTAATTGATGTTTTCTCACCATCTGATAGTGACCAGCAGAGTTATGGCTACGAATGCTGGCGAGTGCGCAGAGACAGGCATTTGGTATAGAAAGTGCTGCTGCAAGGGGCCCCCATGCTTCCTGACCTGGGAACAGCCCTGCATGTTTAATAGGATTCAGCTGGACTGTTACTCCATGGATTTGTCTGGTCCTTTTGTGAACGTGCATGAATGTTTACCATCTACAGGGACCTGTTGTTCGAGGAAGTGTCTCTCAGCCTTGAAGCAGCCCTTCAGTAATTTCATTTGATGCTCTTTACCTTTCCCATGGAGGCAATAGTGAATAATTGCACCCAGTAGATGCTGTCTGTTCCATTTGCACATCCCTCCTACCTTCCTTGTTGATCTCTTTTCCCAAGTAACAAGTGATAGGATGAGAGGAAATAGTCTGAAGCTGCAGGAGAAGTTTAGATTGCATATTAGGAAATATTTCTTTGCTAAAAGGGTTCTCAGGCACTGGAAGGGGCTGCCCAGGGCAGAGGTTGATTCACCGTCCCTGGAGGGATTTAAAAGATAGGTAGATGAGGTGCTCAGGGATCTGGTTTAGTAGTGGACAGGTTGGACTCGGTGATACCAAAGGTCTTGTCCAACCAAGTGATTCTATGATTTTATGATTGTGGCTGCCTTTTTTTCCAGTCCAGTAAAATTTCCCTATGTCTAATCACCCTTGCTGCCCCTTTGGGTGTTCCTATTCCTGAATACAAACCAGCCAGTCCTCAGTTCTGGACCCCACTGTTGATTTGGTTGAATGTAAGAATGGTGTTTGAAGTCTGGACCTTAAAATGTATCTAGAATTTGTCATAAAGCTAAAGCTTGGATCCTAATAATTCAAGTGTTCAAGAGGTTTTCAAGGCCAGGTTGGATGGGGCTTTGAGCAACCTGATCCAGTGGGAGGTGTCCCTGCCCATGGCAAGGAGGTTAGAACTGGATGGGCTTTGAGGTCCCTTCCAGCACAATATGATTCTATGAATAGTTGATTTTAGAGCCTGGTGCCTTGGTTACTGCATAGATGTGACATTTTTCTGGATTTGTAGGGCATTACTGGTTCATTAAAGAAAACCACAATGAACTCAAGTGATGTCATGACCAGCACTGACTGCATCCCTCATTCAGCAAAAGCTTTAAAAGTCTCTGGAATGATTTGATGCTTTGCTGAGGGAGATTCTGAAATGTGTTAACTTCCTTTACTTCAGGGGTCTCTGCTGGCAGGGAGTGTGGCCCACTGAGAAAATGGAAGAGGGAAGAGAGAAAAGTTGATGAACCTTAGGTTTGCAGATGGATTGTGTTGTCAATTTTTTTTCAGTGTACAGAGCCTCAAAAGCTGTTCAACATCGCGAATGAGCTGCTCCACACAGAAGAAGCATATGTGAAAAGACTCCACCTGTTGGACCAGGTAATTCCATCTTGAATCAACTCTACTTTCTTTCCTGTGAGCAGCAAAGACATCTGCTGTTCACCTCCTAACCAGTGGTCCAAGAGTGGGAAAGTGATGTTTGTGAATGGGAGGTGGAATTTGCTTGTCATGTGTCCTAGGGATGAGGTTTGGGCAGGTGGGTTCCCTGAGCTGGAACCCAACGATTAGGATGTTGGAAAGAGGGATGGGAAAGCAGCAGCCAGTGATACAGAACCCATCAGCATTTGGTTCCTCCCTGAGCGTATGCGGAGAGGAAATGACAGGGATGTTGCAGGCACTGAGAAATTACGAAATCCCTGGTTGTTCTATAATGTACAAGAGGTTTGAATTTTGCTAAAACCAGGCCACATGAGTCAGCCCCACAGCACATTGGGGTGTTTTACCCACTGGGTTTTGTAGTTGTTGTCCGTTGTGTTTACCCATGGGGATAAAGTCAAACTGGCGTGGAGAGTCGCAGCGTTCTTCCCCATAAACGTTGAGGTGAGTCTGTGTGGTTCAAGCATGTCCATAATATAAAGGACAAACCATGAATGTGCAGAAAAGCAGTAAAAATGAGGCTGAGTCACACTGCTAGCCAAATACTGCTGAAAAATGAGGGGGAAACCAAAAGAAATGTCACCTTGCTGGAAATCTTGTTGGAAGCTGTAAAATGCAGAGCCCTCAACCTCCAACTCTACAAGTTCTATGGAAGGCTTTTGTATTTGCTTTGGATGGGTAGAGGTTATTTCAAGACCTTACAAATCTAGGGAGGCTCTTTCCCTGTTGTTCAGTGCAGTGTAATTTTTTTCCCCAGAGAAAGAACATAATCCCATGTTTTAATTTGCTGCCTGTAAATAGGAGTAATTGCTCTCCAGGGCCTGGTTGTTCTTTGCAGCTTGCATAGGAGATGTCTGCCCTTCTCCATAGTTTTCAACTCACCTCTCAGATTTTCCTGCTTTACATCTATGGCCCAGAGTCACAAATCCCACCCAAACTGATAGTGGGTTGATGTTCTGTGAAGCTCCCGACAGCCCCTGTGGACTGACTGCGAAAGCTGCAGCTCTGCTCTAAGACTCTGCAATATCGGAGCTCTGGGGATGGGTTTGTAAATACCTCTTGGTACTCTTGTGTCTAATACAGGTGTTTTGCACTAAGCTGTCAGAAGCAGGTATTTCATCCGATGTCATCACGGGCATCTTCTCAAATATTTCTTCCATCTACTGTTTCCATGGACAATTTCTTCTTCCCGAGCTCAAAACAAGAATCACACAAGAATGGTGGGTAACTGTCATTACATTGTTTTACAAACATGTTTTCAAGCTATAGCAACCCTAAGGCATAGTCTAATTCCAGAGTTGTTAATTGTTTAATGCAGTAGTTAACTTATTTAATACTTTGGTATGGAGTCTCAGTCATTTCTGAATACAAGAATAGACCACAGCACTCACAGTTTCTAGAGCACGTTGTGAGGAATTTTTAGTCCAAAGTATTGCCAGACCTGATTTCCTTAATGTATTTTGGTAAGGAGATAGGGCAAAGGCCAAGTACAAGGTCCTACCCCTGAGTTGGGGCAATCCCAAGCACAAATCCAGGCTGACTGGAGAGTGGATTGGGAGCAGCCCAGAGGAGAAGGGCTTGGGGTACTGGTGGGTGTGAAGCTCAACGTGAGCCGGCAGTGCACGCTTGCAGCCCAGAAAGCCAACTGTGTCCTGGGCTCCATCCAAAGCACTGGGACCAGCAGGGGGAGGGGATTCTACCCCTCTGCTCTGCTCTGGTGAGACCTCACCTGGAGCCCTGCACTCAGTTCTGGAGACCTGAGCACAGGAAGGACAGGGATCTGTTGGAATGAGTCCAGAGGAGGTGACGGAGATGATCCGAGGGCTGGAGCACCTCCTGTATGAGGACAGGCTGAGAGGGTTGGGGTTGTTCAGTCTGGAGAAGAGAAGGTTGTGGGGAGACCTTAGAGCAGCCTCCCAGTACTGAAAGGGGCTCCAGGAAAGGTGGGGAGGGGCTCAGGATCAGGGAGTGCAGGGACAGGATGAGGGGGAACAGTTTTCAGCTGCAAGAGGGGAGAATGAGATGAGATCTTAGGAAGAAATGTTTTCCTGTGAGGGTGGAAGGTGTCCCTGCCCATGGCAGGGCGTTGCAACTGGATGAGCTTCAAGGTCCTTTCCAACCCAAAGCATGCCATGGTTCTGTGATTCCCACTCTCCTGTTATTGCCATGCTGTGAAATTGCAGTACTAAGAAGAAAGGAAATTGCTTATTTTTAGCCCCTTAGGTAAAGTGCTTTGGCCCCACTGTGACACATTACAAAAACCAGTTATTTCTCAAAGAAGGGAAGTGCGTCATCATGTCTGGATTTTTTGTGCTTTGTTAGACACCTTGTGAGAAATTTTGTATTTACTTTAATGGATTTCTTAATGGTTATATAAAATTTCATTTTAATTGCATTTAATATTAAAATTAGCATTATAGCAGCAAGCCAGTAGAAAATCTGAACAGATCAGATAGATCACTTAATATCTATAAATCTGCTTATGCTTCTTACACACCTGTGTCTGTCATTGAGTGCTGTAGCGTTGCACAAGCTTTTACCCAGAATTTATTTGCCTTCTGTTCTGGGACATAATAAGTATTATTTGATACAGTTTGCGTCCTTTCTTTAGGAAAATAGGTGTGGAGTGGTCTGGTTTGTTTTTTTTAAATGAGTAATAATGATCAAATAGCAATTCAAATTTGGCAGCTGTAGTAAGTTGTAGATGATGCCAAGACTGCAGCACTAGGTAGAGAGGTTGGTTGCAAGAAAGATCTAGGAAACATGATTTGAGCTGAAATGCTGGCTGTGCAGAGTGTGCTGCAGTGGGAGACCATCGTGGTGCTTACACTTCACCTTTCCAAGTACCCAAAATGGTGAAGACAGGATATTATGAAGAAATGTTTTCCTGTGAGGGTGGGGAGGCCCTGGCCCAGGTTGCCCAGAGGAGTGGTGACTGCTCCATCCCTGGAGGTGTTCAGGGCCAGGTTGGATGGGGTTTTGAGCCCCCTCATCCAGTGGGAGGTGTCCCTGCCCATGGCAGGGGGGTGGAACTGGATGGGCTTTGAGGTTCCATTCCAGCCCAAATGGTTCCATGGTTCTATTATTTGTCTCAGCTGAGTCCAGTCACTGCATAGTTCATTAGTCACCAGAAGGAATGAATAAATCTCTGCTCCCTTGCACCTGACTTGCATTTACAGGGAGAGCTGTAAGGGAAGGGGAGGAAAACCAGAAAGCCTGGAAGCCAGAAGAGGACAGAAGCTTGTTAGATAGCTAAAGGGGGTCAGACTGCAAGTACAAATTCAGCAGGAGAGAAAAGCTGGGAGAGAAATGGGTGGCGCTGCCTGGCCCGAAGTTTGGAGGAGACAGAGATGCGTGTCCTCTGTGCCTCCCAGCCTGGGGCATGTCCAGGTGAAGATGTGTCTGGTCCCCTGGGACGACCCAGCTGAACTGAGCCATCCTTTTCTTTCAAACCTCTTCAGGGGTTTGGCTTTGGTGGAAAAGATGAGTTTTAAAAAAGTGAAGGTTTCCCACAAGATTTGGCTCTGGACAGCAGAGATACAGATGTTTATTTAATAACGTGCAGTCAGTTTGAATCTGCTCTTCACTGATGAGCGTGACAGTGGGGCAGACGTATCGTCCTTTGTGCATCTAGATTCATGTTTTCAGGTTTCATAGAATCACAGAATCACTCAGGTTGGGAAAGAACTCTGAGCTCATCTGGTCCAACCATCAGACTAACATCACCATGCCCTCTAAACCATGTCCCAAAGTGCCACAGCTACCAATTTTTTTAACCCCTACAGGGATGGAGACTCAACCACTGCCCTGGGCAGCCTGTGCCAGTGCTTCACGAGTGTTTCAGTAAAAAGTATATATATCTAGGGTACCATATAGATTCCTTAGCTTGGAATATCTTGATTGGATGTGTGTGTAAGTGCTTGTGCAGGTGGGAGACAACCGTGGAGGTTTCACAGTTGTGTTTTCCCTCAGAAGACAGTCTTTGTGTCCAGAGTTCTCAGCACTTACCTCTCCCTTGCCCATAGGAACGTCAACCCACGGCTGGGTGATATCCTCCAGAAACTTGCCCCTTTTCTGAAGATGTATGGAGAATACGTAAAGAACTTTGACAGGGCGATGGACATGGTGAACACATGTATGCAGAGGTCCTCTCCGTTCAAAGATGTTGTTCAGAACATACAGGTAAGTTGTCTTTGGGCATCTTATGGCTTGGAGATCTGCATTTATTTTTGTGAGTTAATTTTTTTTACAGTGCATGGCAGACAGTGTTTAGCTACAAGATAGTGCTGTGGTGCTAAAAATACACCATTTTCATGGTAGTCCTTTCTTCTCTGTTGCTGTGTGACAAAGATTTCTCACACAGAATCATAGAATGATAGAATGCCCTGAGTTGGAAGGGACCTACAAGGGTCATCGAGTCCAACTCCTGTCCCTGCACAGGATAACACCAACATTCACAGAGTGTGTCTGAGGGCATTGGCCAAAGGCTTCTGGGATATTGTCAGGCTTGGGGACTGCTTCCCTGGGGAGCTGTTCCAGTGCTCCACCACCTTCTGGGGGAAGAACCTTCTTCTAATGTCCAACCCAACCCTCCCCTGGCACATCTTCCTGCCATTCCCCCAGGTTCTGTATTGGTCACCAGAGAGAAAAGCTCAGCGCCTGCTCCTCCTCCTCCCCTTGAGAGGAAGCTGCAGAGCACAATGAGGTCTCCCCTCAGTCTCCTCTTCTCCAGGCTGGGCATTGGCAGCTTGTTCTCCACTCACATATTTAAGAGAAGGATCAGAAGTCACAGAATGAAACTTTGCCATTGGCCAGGCAATTCTGATGGCCAACATGTCCATTTGTCAACTCTTTTTGATTTCTTTTCCTTGTTACTAATTTTAATTGCTTTTTAATGAGTGTGTTTTCACCCTGAGATGGGTGGGTATGAGTTTGTGCATGGTGCTGGCAGCATCTGCTCCTGGTCTGTGCTGCCTGAGGCTCACAAAGTGTCACACAGCCCTTGGGGCCACAGCTCTGCAGAGGGTGCTTAGTATGGGTTTTAATGTGTTTTATCTTAATTACACAGAAAAGCCACGTGGGGAGGGGGAAGGTTCTGCTTAGTCTGGCACAGCTGTAAAAGCTCTCCCTGCCCCTCAGGCCAGCTGAAGGGATGCAGCAGTTTGTGGCACACTTGCGAATGTCCCTGTGCCAGTGCTGGGAAAGGGGATCATGTCTTTGGGATGGGAGGGCTGGCAGGCAGTGGGTTAAGCTAAGGAGGGAGTGCAGCTGCCTGCCCTAAATGGGAGGATTGTGGCTGGGCCAGCTGTTGGGAATGAAGTAATCCCCAGAGCTGGGAGAGGAGGGGCCTGCTGGAGAGTCAGGGCTGTGGGTCGGCAACTCAGAAGCTTGGAGAAGCAGGAAGTGGGGAAGGTCCTCTCTTAGCAGGCTTTCCCTCCATGTGGCCTTTTTCTAACCATTTTCTGTCTGAGCCCAGCCTGCTCTCATTGAGCCTCTGTGCAGCAGCACTGTGCAAAGCCAGTGCAGAGGTGTTTTGCTGTCTTTGTTTTGCACCAAGCTGCTGAAATGGCTTTCTCAAGTGCACAGCAGTTTGTGAGTGCTCTCCCTACAGCACAGGCTCTGCCTGCCCTGTGGTTTGTATGTCTCTTCTCACCACCAGGCACAGAGGATTCGTGTTAGCTGCCAGTCTATGGCTGTCTGGGACCAGGATTGTTTCTGCTGTTGCTTGAGCAGAGGTTTGGCAGGCAGTGTGAGTGCAGCCAGTGCACAAGATGCGACTCTGAAGCCTACTGATGGCAGTACTTCACTGTAGAGTCATAGAGTTGTTAAGATTAGAAAAGACCTCTAAGATAATCAAGTCCACTTTTTGTTTGTCAATGGCATAGGTGCAGGAGGCAAAGATTTGATCCAGAATACGTAATGCATTCATCCAGCCTCTCTCTGTGCTGTCAAAAGCCACAGGTACTTTTCAAAATACCAGCTGTAGTCTGTTGTGATCCTGCTGGAATGCACAGTCCACCTGAGCTGTTAATGGAAGAGTTATACAGCTTAAGGCTTTGACAATTATTAATTACACTAAGCTAGGGAAAACAGAAAAGAAAAAATAAATGATGATTATACCTGAGTGACTGTGGCTTGTCAAGTTTGCTTTTAGCTTGATGATAAACATACTTTCTATTCGGTTCACATCCACCTTCTGGAACCAAAACACTGGGGAGTTTACTATGACTTGTTTTTCATCAGCTTTCTCCTCATGCCGTTGGGTACATACTTTTTAATATATATTTCTGTGGATTAGATTGTCACATGAAATAAACTCAGAATAAACATTTGTTTTTCCTCTAGTAAAGTCATTTGAATTCATAGAATCATGGAGTGGTTTGGGTTGGCCTGTCCAGTTCCAATGCCCTGCCATGATACCCTCACAGAAAAACATTTCTTACTGAGATCTCATCTCAGTCTCCCCTCTTACAGTTTAAGTGCAGTGTAAACTCTGTAAACCTTTTAAAATCGTATAGCATTGAACTTTTCCTATTTGGAACAATTTATTTTTTCACTGCTGACTCTTTAGAGAGGACACACTTGGTATGGGAATACAACTGACGTGAGCCTTGAAGTCACTGAAGCATTGGGGTTGTTCAGCTTGGAAAAGAGAAGGCTCCGAGGAGATCTTATTACAGCCTTCCAGTACTGAAAGGGGGGCCTGTATGAAAGATGGGGACAAAGTTTTTAGCAGGGCCAGTAGCAATAGGACAAGGGGTGGTGGTTTTGAACTAAAAGAGGAGAGGTTTGGACTAGATCTTAGGAAGAAATTTTCTACGCTGGGGGTGGTGAAACACTGGCTCAGGTTGCCCAGGGAAATTGTGGCTGTCCCATGCCTGGAGGTGTCCAAGGCCAGGTTGGATGGGGTTTTGAGCACCCTGACCCAGTGGGAGGGGGTTGGAACTGGATGGGCTTTGAGATAGCTTCCCACTAAAACCATTCCATGATTCTATGATTCTGTTCTGTGACTTCTGCTTCTCTATTGCTGTTCAGAATTAATATTCATCCTATTGCAGGAGTGAAAAGAGAGCAGAAGATTACAGTAAGTAGATTTGTGAGTATAAACCAAACCAAATATGCATTAGAGAAGTTCTGTACCATTTTTAGTTCTTCCCAGAATCTCCAATTCTTTCCATCCCAGTTCTATTTAGTGGGAAATACAGTGCAGTAGAGCTCCGAGAGATAATAAATTCACTTCATCTCTTGTAAGAGCAAACATTGTTCATCTGGCTGCACTATGACAAGGAATTTTTAAAAGCAAATTTACGCCTTTGAATTTCTGGAAGGATAGCTGATATTTTTCTATCTGACATTCCTCTCATTTTCCCAGGCTCTGGTCTGAGAATCGAGCGAGTCAGCAGTCTGTCAGGGGATGGAATATTGCTGAGGAGCATGGCAAATACCTGAAATGTGCCCCTTCCTCGAAAAGCAAACTGAAATTAACGTGGTTATTGAGGAGTTGCTCAAGTGCAACAGACCAACATGCGGTGTTAGTGAGCTGACACTGTAAAAAAAATACAGTGGAGCAGAGTGTGTGTGTCTGTGTGGTTCACATGCAGCTATGGGATTCAAGAGTCAGATTACAGCACTAACAGAAACTTCCGGTGTGCTTTAGAACAAGTTACTTGTTCTTACTTCCTGCTCAGCTCCGCACTGGGGCGGCCCCACCTTGAGCACTGGGGGCAGTTCTGGACACCCCAGGATGGAAATGATCTAAATCTACTGGAGAGTGTCCAGGGGAAGGCACAGACTTGGGGAAGGGTTTAGAGGGGTAACTGTGTGAGGAGCAGCTGAAGTTACTTAGTTGGAGCCTGCTGCATCCCTTCAGCTGGCCTGAGGGGCAGGGAGAGCTTTTACAGCTGTGCCAGACTAAGCAGAACCTTCCCCCTCCCCACGTGGATTTTCTGTGTAATTAAGATAAAATACATTAAAACCCATACTAAGCACCCTCTGCAGAGCTGTGGCCCCAAGGGCTGTGTGACACTTTGTGAGCCTCAGGCAGCACAGACCAGGAGCAGATGCTGCCAGTACCATGCACAAACTCACACCCACCCATCTCAGGGTGAAAACACACTCATTAAAAAGCAATTAAAATTAGTAACAAGGAAAAGAAATCAAAAAGAGTTGACAAATGAACGTGTTGGCCATCAGAATTGCCTGGCCAATGGCAAAGTTTCATTCTGTGACTTCTGATCCTTCTCTTAAATATGTGAGTGGAGAACAAGCTGCCAATGCCCAGCCTGGAGAAGAGGAGACTGAGGGGAGACCTCGTTGTGCTCTGCAGCTTCCTCTCAAGGGGAGGAGGAGGAGCAGGCGCTGAGCTCTTCTCTCTGGTGACCAATACAGAACCTGGGGGAATGGCAGGAAGATGTGCCAGGGGAGGGTTGGGTTGGACATTAGAAGAAGGTTCTTCCCCCAGAGGGTGGTGGAGCACTGGAGCAGCTCCCCAGGGAAGCAGTCACAGCCTGACAATATCCCAGAAGCCTTTGGCCAACACCTCAGACACACTGTGTGAATGTTGGTGTTATCCTGTGCAGGGACAGGAGTTGGGCTTGATGATTTTTGAGGGTCCCTTTCAACCTATGATATTCTGTGAGTCTGTGATTCTACGATTACTGTGTTTGCCATTTCTCCTTCTCTTTCAAATTGAATAGCCCTTCACTTCATAGGGGCTCTATGAAAACAGGTACATGGCTTTTGTGTTAGTGTTGGGTTATAGGTTGGACTTGATGATCTCAGAGGTCCTTTCCAACCTTGTGATACTGTGATGGCAACTCTGAATGCCATTGCCAGCAGAGCAGATCTAGGCCTTATCGAGCAAAATTTAGTGTAATCATTCTCAAACCAACCCCCCTTAGTGGTCAAGTTGAAAAAAAGAGAATTTGCATCAGCAGCATCTTCCGAGGTGATGTGTGAACTCTAGCAGTAATACATCCCCCAGGGGTTCTGATTTTATATAAGGTGAGGTGGGGGAGAGGAGAGGGAGAAATGCTGGAAAGGGTATGAATGGGGAGCACTTTCCTGAGCCTGTGAAGAAACACTCAAAGCATAAAAGGAGATTGTTGCCTATCTGCAGAAAAGGCACGTGAAACCTGTAGGCTCTGATATCTGCTGGAAGTCAGGAAGGCTCCGCAGAGGGACCTGGACAGGCCAGGTTGATGGCCAGTGGGATGGGGTTGAACAAGGCTAAGTGCTGGGTCCTGCACTTGGGTCACAACAACCTCAGGCATTTCTCCAGACATGGGGAAGAGTGGCTGGAAAGCTGCGAGGTGGAAAAGAGCCTGGAGGTGCTGGTTGACAGTGGCTGAACGTGAGCCAGCCGTGGCCCAGGTGACCAAGAGCATCCTGGCTTGGATCAACCATGGTGTGGCAAGCAGGAGCAGGGAAGGAATCATCCCCTTGGACTTGGCATTGGTGAGGCTGCAGCTCAAATCCTGGGTTCAGTCTTGGCTCCTCACTCCCAAGAAAGACATTGAGGTGCAGGAGTGCGTCCAGAGAAGGGAACGGAGCTGGGGAAGGGTCTGGAGCCCAGGGGTTGTGGGAGTGGCTGAGGGACCTGGGGCTGTTTAGCCTGGAGAAGAGGAAGCTGAGGGGAGACCTCATCACTCTTCTCATCACTCTCTGCAGCCTCCGTAAAGGAGGTTGTGGTGAGGTGGGTGTTGGTCTCTTCTCCCAGGTAACAAGCAAGGTGATGAGAGGAAATGGCCTCAAGTGGTGCCGGGGAGGTTTAGGTTGGGTATCAGAAAATAATTCTTCACAGAAGGGGTTGTGAAGCACTGGAAGAGGCTGCCCAGGGCAGTGGTAGAGTCTCCATCCCTAGAGGAATTGAAAAGCCTGATGTGGTCCTCAGGGACGGGGTTTTGTGGTGGAGTTGGCAGTGTGAGGTTTACGGTTGGACTTGGCGGTCTTAAGAGTCTGTTCCAACTTAAATTAGTCTGTGATTTTCTGATGGTTGTTCTACACTCCTCTAACTGCCTGTGAGTGGTCATTTTTCATTGGTCTTTAACACCAAAGACAGGGACAAAACCAAACTCTTCTGCCCTTGTTTTCTCTCTTACAGAAACAGGAGGTGTGCGGAAACCTGACATTACAGCATCACATGCTTGAACCAGTGCAAAGGATTCCTCGTTATGAGCTTCTCCTAAAGGACTATTTAAAGAAACTTCCAGAAGAGGCTCCAGACAGGAAAGATGCTGAAAGTATATGTAAACTCCTCTCTGTCTAATAAGCACAATGAAATATTGGAGAGCTTTTTCTTCACATGTTCATATTCTTTCAACCAGGGCTATGGTAGAAATGGAGATTTGAATTAATCAAATTATTGCCAAATAAAGCAGTGATTTTAGAGAAGAGAATTGTTGGCATGTCAGCTCTAGGAATGAAGGGATCTTTGCCAAATAAACAATGTAATGGTAGCACACCTGGCATTTTTATTTGATCGATTGTATGGCCAAAGACAAATACAGGAAAACATCCTTGCAAGAGGAAGAACATGAGAAAGGCCTTAATTATCTTTGTTTGCTTAGGAAGGCAGGTTAGGCTCTACTGACACAAAGAAACAAGAGAAATGGACTCAGGTTGGTTTCTAGGAGTTTGTGATCTTGATCAAAATGGAGTTCATGTTCCTGTAAGCACACAAGTCCTCCTTTAGGAAAATACTCCTTAAAACACACTTTTGAAGTCTTAAGTGAGACTTAAGTTAACTTTTAGCAGGTTAATTCCTGGAAGGTGAATTTTTGTCCCTGTGTGCTTTAGCTTGCCTGGAAAGATTAAACATGTGGATGCACACAGACCCGCTGAACGTGCAGAAGTGGTTGTGTATATAACCCCTGTTAAGCATTCCTTTTACTTTATGGAAGGAAAAAATACAGTCCTTGCTTTTATAACAGCCATTTTGCAGGAAAAAATGAGGGAGGTGAAAAAAAAACCCAAGGTGCTGCTAACAGCTGTGATCCAAAGAGAGCATAACTGTTGTTGTCTTTCTTGCAGAGTCACTGGAGCTCATCTCTACAGCTGCCAACCATTCGAATGCAGCCATCCGCAAGATGGTGAGTAGAGTGGGTCATGGAATTGGGATCTGAGACAAGCACTTGGAAAAAGCACTGTTTATTGCAGTTTTTACTGCGATGGGATCAGTAGAGTTGGATGGGGAGAATTTTCAGATACTGTGGGCAAGGCTTTAAAAGTGGAAAGAGACTTGGGAGTGGTGGTGGACAGGAAACTCAACATGAGCCAGCAGTGTGCCCAAGTGGCCAAGAGGGCCAATGGCATCCTGGCCTGCATCAGGAATGGAGTGGTCAGCAGGACCAGAGAAGTTATCATCCCCCTGTACTTGGCACTGGTCAGGCCTCACCTTGAGTGCTGTGTCCAGTTCTGGGCCCCCAGTTTAAGAGAGATGTTGAGATGTTGGAGTGTGTCCAGAGGAGGGCAACGAAGATGGTGAAGGGGCTGGAGCACAAGCCCTACGAGGAGTGACTGAGGGAGCTGGGGTTGTTCAGCCTGGAGAAGAGGAGGCTCAGGGGAGACCTCATTGCTCTCTACAACTCCCTAAAAGGAGGTTGTAGTCGGGCAGGGGTTGGTCTCTTCTCTCAGGTGACCAGTGACAGAACTAGAGGGCATGGACTCAAGCTTCGTCAGGGAAAGTTTAGGCTTGATGTGAGGAAAAAGTTCTTCACTGAAAGTGTGATTGGCCATTGGAATGGGCTGCCCAGGGAGGGGGTGGAGTCACCGACCCTGGAGGTGTTTAAAAACAGATTGGATGAGGCACTGAGTGCTATGGTTTAAACAACAAGTAGGTGTTGGTGTTGGGTCATAGGTTGGACTTGATGATCTCAGAGGTCTTTTCAAGCCTTGTGATGCTGTGATAGAAGTCAGTTGAATATCTGAGTTCTCTTTATCATAAAAGGGGGTTGTTTAACCTAGAGAAAAGGAGGCTGAGGGGAGACCTTATCATTGTCTACAACTGCCCAAAAGGAGGTTGTGGTGAGGTAGGTGCTGGTTACAAGGGACAGAATGAGAGGAAATGGCCTCCATTTGTGCAAGGGGAGGTTTAGGTTGGATATTAGGAAAAATTTCACTGGCAGAGGCTGTCCAGGGAGTTGATTGAGTTTCCATCCATCCCTAGAGGGATTTAAAAGACAGGTAGACGAGGTGCTCAGTGATCTGGTTTAATAGTGGGCAGGTATGGTTGAACTCGATGATCTCTAAGGTCTTTTCCAACAGAACAGCTTTATGATTCTGTGGTCTGATTGTGGTTACCATGGCTTTTTTGGCCTAAATTTCATTTTCTTTGTTCTTAAGGACCCAATGGATTGAAAAAGGAGGTTCTCATAAGACTCGCTATTTGCTTTTCACTGGTAAACATTGAAATTAGGTCAATGCATAAGGTGTCTTTGCAGATTTTCACACAATTTTTTTAGTCCTACAGGTCTTCACTAAAGTGGAAGTTGTTTTGATGTGACCTTGGCTCGTCTTAAACGCCCTGAGCATATGCCCTGCACGTAGTGTGTCAGGAGCTTTTGTAAACTGTAGTGTAAAGCTGGATGGTCTGAGAGCGTTGAGCTTTGGAGCATTAGCACATGCCTTATGTACAGAGCAGCCAGTGCATTGCTGTTACAGTAAATGGATTTTATTGGGACAGATGTTGTCCCTTGTGTGCACCCAGGTGCCTCAGGAGCTCTTGTATCCACAGTTTCACAGTATCATAAGGTTGGAAAGGACCTCCAAGATCATCGAGTCCAACCTCTAACCCAACACTAACACCAACACCAACCCATCATCTAAACCATGGCACTCAGTGCCTCATCCAGTCTCCCCTTAAACACCTCCAGGGTTGGTGACTCCATCCCCTCCCTGGGCAGCCCATTCCAATGGCCAATCACCCTTCCAGTGAAAAATTTTTTCCTAATATTAAGCCTAAACCTCCCCTGACGAAGCTTGAGTCCATGTCCTCTTGTTCTGTCACTGGTCACCTGAGAGAAGAGACCAACCCCTGCCTGACTACAACCTCCTTTTAGGGAGTTGTAGAGAGCAATGAGGTCTCCCCTGAGCCTCCTCTTCTTCAGACTAAACAGCCCCAACTCCCTCAGTCGCTCCTCGTAGGGCTTGTGCTCCAGCCCCTTCACCATCTTCGTTGCCCTCCTCTGGACACTCTCCAGCATCCTGACATCTTTCCCAAACTGGGGGGTCCAGAACTGGACACAATATTCATGGTGAGGCCTGACCAGTGCCGAGTACAGGGGGACGATAACCAATAGATCTGAAACACTACCTATCTGTTTTAACTCCCTCTGACCATCTGTGGGTACAAAGTTCACATCCCCCTCCATACCAGACCATTACTTCCTCCTCCCAGCAGCAGGGACAGCACAAGACCACGTTGCCTGTGGCTGCTACAGGGAAGTGACCAGCTGATGTCTGTGTATTTTCAGAATGTCTCAGTGAAAACCAGTTTTGAAACCATTTATTTCTATTTTGAGTCTAGTCTGTTCTCTTGATAAGGGTGTTTATTTAATTGGAGATTTTTGTGCTGTGTGTCCTGGAACAACTGTTTTGCAAGGCCTTGTGTCCACAGACAGCAGGAATGTGAAACCACCACCAGTTGCTTTCTTTGTTGGATGCTTTTTCTGTCAGTACACAAAAAAACTGTTAGAAAAGGCTGCTATAATAGTTTTGCACCCCCTGTTAATTGCTGATAATCATAGAATCATAGAATAACCTGAGTTGGAAGGGACCCACAAGGATCATCAAGCCAACTCCTGTCCCTGTACAGGACAACCCCATCATTCTCACCGTGTATCTGAGGGCATTGAAGCCGTTAATTGAACCCCAAAGTCTCAAATAAGCACTTCATATTGCATTAAATTCTTCTGTAAATAGTAGGTTTTGCCTGAGCAGGGACCTGAAGGAAAAATATCCATGGAAGAATGTCAGGGTTAACTTGGTGGTTTCCCCACTCACGTGTCCCAGCAGGAGATGCTGTGTTTGCACTGGGGTGTGGATTGATGGGGAGAAGCACAGTGTGAGATCAGCACTGTCCTGTGGACCCCACTGGGGAAACAAAGTGTGTAAAGACTTGAAACTCCAGCTTAATCTCTGGGTGGGTAGGACTATGAGTTAGAGATGTGGTTGGGCACAGATTTGGGTGTAATTGTGTAGATCTGACCATTTGCTGGCAGTGCCATTGGTGCTGGGAGCACATTGGTCCAGCTTGTGGCTGAAAGCTCAGCATTTTCAGATGCTGTAACCCAGAAACAAGATTTTCACACCTTTCTTATTCTGACTTGTTAATGCTGCTGCAGTGATTGTAGCAGCTGCAAGTGGGTGAACCAGTTACCTCTTCCATTTGAATACTGTGTAAAGGGACTTGATTTTGGGTGACTTAATGTAAAGTAGAAACTGTGCTTTGCTGAAAGGGAAGAACAATCCCTTCATAAATAGTTTTAACCAAGGCATAAGGATGGAGGGTTTGTACTTGCAGGAGAAGATGCACAAGCTTCTGGAAGTCTACGAGCGGCTTGGTGGCGAAGAGGATATCGTTAACCCAGCCAATGAGCTCATTAAAGAAGGACACATTCAGAAGCTTTCAGCAAAGAACGGGACAGCACAGGATAGGTATTTATTCCTGGTGAGTTTTTTTGTTGCTCTCTTATTTCCAAAGTCATGCTGGGACTTCCTGATCTCAGACACAAAAGGCATTCACTAGCTGGGCCCAGCTGCTCCTCCTTCTGAGCAGCATTTTTCTCTTGATGCATTTTCCTTTAGGATTTCCTTCCTTCCAGTCTTCTGCTTCTGTCGGTGGTTTCTCAGGTCCAAAGGGGTCTCTCCTCTCTCCCTCCTTAGAGGCTGTTTTTGTGAAGCACTGGAGGAGGTGCATTTCCAATTGTACCACCTTGTTGTGTGACGTGACCAGCTCTATGTGATGCTCCGGGAGCACTTTTCATTTGCTTTTGAGGCATCAAATTAGTACCAGAGAGGGAAGGAGGGAGGGAGAGAGGGAGGAAAGGAGAGAGGGAAGAAGGGAGAGGTGACTGGCTGACGTCTTTCTGTCTGTCCACTTCTTTCAAGTAATGATATGTGAGCCTTGCTTGCTCCTCACATCACTCCTTCAGAACCACATCTTAGAAACAAACACACCAGAGTCCTGCACTGTTGAAATGTGGGCACTGTCCAGCCTGTGCTTCCTTGCTTGATAGTTGTCCCCTGTTGCAGTTTAACAGCATGGTGCTATACTGCGTGCCAAAGCTGAGGCTGATTGGCCAGAAGTTCAGCGTTCGCGAGAAGATGGACATTGCAGGGCTGCAGGTTTGCATCTCTTCTTTTTCCCCTGTTTTAATGCTTCCCCACTTGATAGCATCAGATCCCCTCTGAATCCAAAACCAGAAAAACAAATGTATGTAGAAATACAGTAAAATTCTAAAATCCAGCTTTGCATCTCTTTTCTTTTTGGAATTCCTGTGAGGTACTGATCTAAAGGTGGGTAAGAGCATGGTGACTCTGTATGTGCTGTGACTGGAAGCCTTCCCTTGTCACCCAGCTAATACAGGAGCTGCCTTTCCCCCTGCTGGTGGGGACTGGGTGGTGACACAGATGCAGAATTTTTGTAGCAAGACAATCCTTATGGAAACAATCCTTTGTTTTTTCTACCTGTGTACTGTGTTCTGAGAGGTCTTTTCAACTAAGTATTTCAAAGAATGAATATTAGAGCAGCCTTCCAGTACTGAAAGGAGCTCCAGGAAAGGTGGGAACTTGATCAGCAAGTTCAGGGACAGGACGAGAGTGAATGGTTTTCAGTTCAAAGAGGGGAGATTGAGATGAGATACTGCAAAGAAATGTTTTCCTGTGAGGGTGGGGAGTCCCTGGCCCAGGTTGCCCAGGGAAGTGGTGGCTGCCCCATCCCTGGAGGTGTTCAAGGCCAGGTTGGCTGGGGCTTGGAGCCCCCTGATCCAGTGGGAGGTGTCCCTGCCCATAGCAGATGGGTTGGAACAGGATGGGCTGTGAGGTCCCTTCCAACCCAAACCATTCCATGGTTCTGTGATACTTGTAATTAATTGAAAATCATTGGAAGGCCGTGGATACTGGTAAGGATTGGACATGTTCTTTTTACAGGTCCAAGAAATTGCCAAGCAAAATGTGACTCATACATTTTCAATAACGGGAAAAAAGAGATCACTGGAACTACAAGCCAGGTACGGTGCTTGTTCTGTCTTTTGAGGTTTGTAAATGTTTATGTAGACAGTGATGATCTGGGGCATATGGCTGTGCTACTGGAACATGGCTTTAAATCAGATGGGCATCAGGGATGTGAACTTAGGTGTGCAAGAGAATGTGTTGGTCCTAACTGAGAGTGTGGTGAAGTGCTAGCTTGATTATCTTTACTGAATGCTTACAGTGTTTACAGTAGTGCCTCTAGGTTCTGTTGTATTTATAATTCAGACACTTTTGGCAGATGTTTGGTAGTAATTGAGGTCAATAATTATTAATAATTTTTATGAAACAGTGGATAGCAAAGCTAAAAATTGATATAAAGCAATGAACATGTGAACTGAATTTACTGTAAATACTGGAAGTAGTATTATGATGTTTACAATATTTTTCATTTATTTTAACAGGACAGAAGAGGAGAAGAGGGAATGGATTCAGGTGAATACAAACCCATTACGATACAGGTGGAAATCACCATGCAGTCAGCACCTCCTGTTTATAAAATCATCTTTTGGGGGCTCTGAATGAATGTGGCTGTGTGAGGAGCTGGGTAGCCCCACTGTGGAGAAGCTGCTGATGGGGAAATGCAGAGCTGCAGTCAGGGTCCTCCTGCTGTCTCCAGGCAGCATAGGGGGGCTTCAGATGGGATCCCATTCCTGGCAGCTCTCCAGCCAACTGGGGAAGAGACAGAGGCAATCATTAGCCTTGGATATTCTTGCAGTCTGACTTGCAGAGATGCTGTCTGATACCAGTCCTAGGTTTTAACTTAAACAGCAGTGAGTTAACCTGACCACTTGTAATTATTAAGGTTTCATTGACACAAATGTCAGAGGTTTTCACTTAATGATAATTTAACCATCCTCCCACGAGAGAATTTTTCCAAGGCTGATTTTGTGACACTTCTTCTTGCTGGAATTTTTGTCTCAGGTCATCCAAGCAACGATAGAAAAGCACAAACAGAACAGTGAGACGTTTCGAGCTTTCAATAGCTCTTTTTCTCAGGAGGAGGAGCACCTGCCCGATTCCTCAGTAAGTACAAGTGCTTCATTCTCCATCTTTGCCACAACAGTTTTAGCAACAGTTAAACCAGACTTGCACAGCCAACTGTAAACAAGGGTAGTCTTGGGTTTGATTTTTATATACCATCAGGATGCAGTCAGCTTCTTTTACCTGTCAGCTGTATCAGTCGTAGTTACTCACTGATGCCAGTATGGCTTAAATTACCCAGGGAAGTTCAGAGCAGGAGACCCATCAGTCATGTTTTCCAGACCAGTAGCTCACCCAGCATTACAAGTGTGTTTCTTCAGTGTTATGAGTAGTTGGCTATCTGAAATGCTGTTGCTGTGCCTGAGAGATTTGTTCATTACCTTTCCCCATCTCCTCCGAGGTGCTTTTAGGAATTAGGTTTTTTTCTTATTTTGTTATTATTAATGATAATACACACAGATGTCCTGTTACTGAGCAGGGGGATCCAAATACCTGCCTTGATTAGGATTCCAGTGGAAAGAAAGCCCTTTCCACAGGACTTAGGGAACAGATGGTGTGAAGACCCTGGGCTAGTTGGCTAGAGTTGAGTTCATGATGCTTCCGTTTAATGAGGTTGCATTCCGTGAGGAAGTGCTCCAAGGGTGGCACAGCTCTAGCCCCAGGGGATATATTTACTCCTTTGTTTGTTCTCAGGAGTGAATTGATTGCAGTAGTGTAAAAATTGGTAAAACAAGGTGTCAGAATGAATACCCTTCAATTTGGCCACTTACTCAGAGCTACAGTTCAGGTTGTTGCTAATAACAGAGATTAAACTTTCTGCTTTCAAACAGAATGAATGTAGAGTGCAAAAATGCACTGGAGATTTGGATAACCTCAAACTATGAGATGTTGTTATGAGTGCCAAAGGAAGAATGATCTATGGGAATAACAGAATCTATCATAAAGGTTTTAGTATTTTTGGGAACCCCCTGTAGCTGGCAGACTCCCTGTGCATTAATGGCAGGTGGGATGCCTTTCTGTTTAGGATGCAGCCCAAAACGTTGGTGTACGTAAGCTTGTTATCTGCCCTCTTTGTGTATTGAATACAAATAGATGCCAGTTTGCATTCATGAAGAGATTAAGCACAGCACAAGGAAGGACAGGGACCTGTTGGAGCAAGTCCAGAGGAGGCCACAGAGATGATCCAAGGGCTGGAGCACCTCCCACCTGAGGACAGGCTGAGAGAGTTGGGGTTGTTCAGCCTGGAGAAGAGAAGGCTGCGGGGAGAGCTCAGAGCAGCCTCCCAGTACTGAAAGGAGTTCCAGGAAAGCTGGGGAGGGGCTCTTGATCAGGGAGTGCAGGGATAGGATGAGGGGGAATGGTTGTAAACTGGAAGAAGGGAGATTGGGATTAGATATCAGGAAGAAATGTTTTGCCATGAGGGTGGGGAGGCCGTGGTAAAGGTTGCCCAGTGAAGTGGTGGCTGTCTCATCTCTGGAGATGTTCAGGGCCAGGCTGGATGAGGCTTTGAGCACCCTGATCCAGTGGGAGGTGTCCCTGCCCATGGCAGGGCTATTGGAACTGGATGGGCTTTGAGGTCCCTTCCAACCCAAACTAAATACCATTTCTTGATACTGTGGTTCTATGGTTCTAAGAGATGTATTGCAATTAAGAGAAAGTTAACTGAGATCTGTTTGAATGGAGTGAATATTCTTCCTCCTCAGAATCCATTGACTCCACAATGCAGTTGCTCCTTTGGCTGGCCAGGGCTCGAATGGAGTGGTGCCTGTGAGCTTCCTGCAGGGCTTGGGATGGTCTTGCAGCCAAACACGGGCTTGGCAATGTAAAGTTGCCTGCTTTTTGGTCAGCCCAGCATTCAGGGTGACTGAGTATGATACAAGCAGATAGATGAGGGGCCAAAAGCAAAGGATGCCACATCTTCTTTGTGAGCTTTTAATGTATTTCAGGAAGAATACCCTATTGAAATTGTGTCACTCTGTTCCTTTCAGATAGCCAGCACCAGCTCAGTGGAGTCCATGCCAGGAGCAGATGGTGGTGGCACACTTGGAGGGGTGAGTAATTTGAAGCCAATACTGTTGGTAGAACAAGGCAGGGCGTGGGGGGAAAGGTTTCCTTTGCAGGAAAAGAAATCAGAGATGCTTCAACATATGGATCTGTGTTCTGGTGTCTGTCCTTAACGTCCTGGCTAGGTTACAGCCACAGCTCCTTGCAGAGTTCCCACCATCGGCGGATTCAGTCCTCCTGTTGCAGACTCGCGCTGCGTGTGCGTGAACCTGGGTACGGAGAGCCCAGCTGGATGGGAGTTGTGTTGCATGTGAAGTGTTGGAGTGGTTTTGATTGGTTTTAAGTTCTATAGGGTGCTGCACTGAATGTCTGCAGGGAGGAGGACAGAGAGACAAGGAAACGTGGCTGGTTAAACTGTCATATTGTGTAACTCAGGGTTTCATCTCCAGAACCGCGTTTTGCTCTTTCACCATGTGCTTTTCATGCTTCCATGCACAGCAGCACTTCCATACATCTCTGGCTTGTAAGTAATTGGCTGCTGTAAAGCTCAATACACTTCTAAAGGTGCTGTTCATTTTGCCCTGCACATCATCTGTGCCCAGAGGCTTTGAGGCTGTAAGGAGGCCTGTTTTGTAGCATTTTTGTCTCTCACTTCTAAAACATCTTCTGAGAAGAACAGGTTTTCTGGAAATGCTGAGTTTACTGAAAAAAGCCCAGCATGAGGAAACACAACCACCCCCCTCTCTGCCCACATGCCATAAGATATTATGCATTGGCATGGCTGTTTTAATACCAAAGGAACCACTTAGGCTCCTCCAGACCTCTGGCCAAGCTCGTAACCCACTGCTAGAGCTGACAGTGTCAATGCAAAGCTGTTCAACAAGCCAGCAACCTGGCATGTACAAACAAAATCTTATTAAAAACAAGTGTCTGTAATTAGTGTGCTCCTTGCTGTTTGTTGTTTGTTCACACTTGGTGTTTTCCCTAAGTAATTTTATATTCCTTTTTAGTCCGTTTGGCAATTAGTGCCCCTGTTCCTTGAGTTACAGGTGCTACCATGAGGTGGCTTCTTAATGAAAAAGATGCTTTATGTAGTATTTAAAAACCAAAAACTTGAAAATGTCCGTTGGTCTTGTTTCTCAGGAAAATGTAAATTGTAGTTCTTATTAAGTAAAAAGAATTTAGATCTTTTCAGCTGATGATAAATGATTGTGTCAGTGATTTGCATGGTTTTTGCATTTTCTTTAGGTTGTGTATTTAAAGAAAAAATGAATTCCTGATATAGAAAAAAAATGGAGTTGATAAAAAATACAAAGCTAAACATCTCCAGAATTGTATGTTATTGATTCTGGGGTCTTATTCTGCTCTATTGTAGCAAATGGATAACATCCACTTGAGCAATGAATGATGTCAGCTGCTGCTTTAGAACATATTCATTGTTAATGCTGACATCCCTTTAGAAACACTTGAGTGAGTGCATGAGCGAGTGCGTTCTGTGCTGACAGTTTCTACATGCAAACCACTTGGTGGTAGTGGTGGTCAGCAAAGTTCTTCTCTCCTTCCTGTGGTTCTGCTGTGTCTCTGGAGGAGTCCCCTGGGGTTTTCCTCAACCAGGCAGCGTGAGCCTCCTGCAGGAGGTGCCATCTGCACAGTGCCCGTGGTGCCTCTGCTGCACTGCTGGGGTGGGTTACGCTCAGCCTTCTGTGTGCACAAGGGAAGGATGAGCCAGTGGAAGTTTGTTTTACAGAGTGTCACCTGGTGTGTGTGACATTGGCAGACAGAACCAAACTGAACACCTGAACTCTGCTCTGTGTTGGTGCAGCTCCACCTTGGGCACTGGGTGTGGTTTGAGTGCCACCGAATAAAAAGGATCTGAGGCTACTGGAGAGTGTCCAGAGGAGGGCATGGAGTTGGTGAACAGATTAGAGGGGAGGCATCTGTTCAGCCTGGGAAAGAAGAGACTCTTCTCCTCTGGTGCAACTTGAGGCCATTTCCTCTCATCCCATCCCTTGTTGCTTGGGAGAAGAGATCAGCACCCACCTAACCACAGCCTCCTTTCCAGGAGCTGCAGAGAGCGATGAGGTCTCCCCTCAGCCTCCTCTTCTCCAGACTAAACAGCCCCAGGGCCCTCAGCTGCTCCAAACCCTTCCCCAGCTCTGTTCCCCTTCTCCAGATGTGCTCCTGCACCTCAATGTCTTTCTTGTAGTGAGGGGCCCAAGTCTGAACCCAGGATTCAAGGTGTGGCCTCACCAGCACCGAGTGCCGGGGGTCAGTCCCTTCCCTGCTCCTGCTGACCACAACATGGCTGATCCAAGCCAGGTTACTGTTGGCCTTCTTGGCCACCTGGGCCACTGCTGGCTCATGTTCAGCTGCTGTTGACCAGCACCCCAGGTCCTTTTCCACTGGGCAGCTTTCCAGCTGCTTTCCCCAGGCCTAGAGTGTTGCCTGGGGTTGTTGCGACCCAAGTGCAAAACCTGGCACTTGGTCTTGTTGAACCTTATTTGGTCGCAGCCCAAATCTTGCCCAATAAAGTACCCTTTCTGCTTCCTTTCCTTTTTGTCTGACATATGGGTTCATGTATTTTTTTGCCAGTGAACACTGTCTAGAATGTTTGACATTGAGGAGAAAGCCCAATACGAGATCGATTAGAGGGAGTATTCAACTTGAGTCTTATCTGGGTTGTAGAAGCGTGCCTGCGAGTGATGATGAATATTCTTATTGAAGTACAAATAAAATTAACTAATTTCCACATGAAGCAGTCATTTTAATTCATGTTAGAGGAACTTCAGCATTTTTCCCATGCAGGCACACGTGGGTATCGATTGAAAGCCAAAACCTGGTTTTGTTTGGCATTTGTCAAGGTTATCTTCCAGTCACAGCTTAGAAGGCTAAATGGTGCCTTCATTTGCTCTTGCCATTCCAGTAAGGTCAGCAAAATTATTGTTAACATAAGAATCAAAAGGTTTGTCATGCTATATGCAATTTTAACAACTAAGAACAGGAAAAAAAAAAAGGTTGACCAGTGAGGGAATGCTCTGATATAACAACAGGATGAGAATCCATCCCTAGCAAGTGGCAGGAAAATCAGTCCTCTACAAAATTAAATAGCATTAGCATCAAAATGAGAGTGAGAAACAGCTGACTTTAGCCATTATAGATGATATACGTAAAAAAGTTACTCTGTAGATTGCTACTCAGTGAAAGCTTTTTTTTTTGGATCACCTTAATTATACTTCTTACTTGGAAAGGTCTGATAGAGTCTGAAAGGAACGTTTTTGTCAGTGATTCATTCAAGGCATTATTTGGTTGTTAAGATTCCATGTCAGACTGGTTGCATCTGGTTCTTCACAAGAAAAGTGAAATACTGCACTCTGGTTACGGATGTGGGAGGGCTTGGATTCACAGGGGTTCTGTTTTGCTGAGCAGTTAATTTGTTTGTGTATGGGACTGCAGTGATTTTCATGAATGAACAAATCTGAGCTTCACCAGGCTGAACTGCAAAACATCCTATGGGCAAGTCTGAAACATCCCTGTTAAGCTATAGAAAAGATAATAAAAATTAAAAGATCCAATCCTATTAGAAGTAATTAGTTGTGGGTTTGTTGTGTAATGTCATTACAAGGCAGGGTGGTAGCTCTGCTGGGAGAGGATGTTCCACTGTAACCAGGGAAGGGCTTTAAAAAAAAGCAAAACAGGAGGGTCTGCTTGAACTTTTGTGTGATGCTGGGTTTTTATGGACTCCGCGTTGTCACGTTAATGCCAGCCTGAGAACTCATGGCTACACCATCCCTGGAGGTGTTCAAGGCCAGGCTGGATGGGGCTTTGAGCACTCTGATCCAGTGGAAGGTGTCCCTGCCCCTGGCAGGGGGCTTGGAATTGGTTGGGCTTTGAGATCCAACGCAAACCGTTCCATGAATGCGTTTCAGCGTATCAAAAATTTGTACAATTGACTTTAATTACAACAAGTGACTCTGTGCCAGCTCAGGTACATAACTGAAAAAGTCTGAGATCACCTAATGCCACACCAGAATCCCCAGTGGCTGAGCTTGTACAACCCTGGACATTAGCAGAGCTGGTGCAAATTCTTCTAAAATGGTGTGAAAACCGAAGGGTGTCTTTGTCAGTGGGAGAACTCAGACTGGTTTATGACCAAGGCACATTGGATGAGGTTTTGAGTAACCTGATCCAGTAGGCATCCCTGCCACCCTCCCTTGCAGGGGGCTGGAACTGGATGGGTTTTGAGGTCCCTTCCAACCCAAAGCATTCCATGATTCAGTGATCTTTTTTTTTTCTTAGGTACCTAATCGTGCTTTTCATTTCAGAGTGATTCCTGTAGAAAATCTTCCAAATCCAAGCGAGACAAGGAAAAACAGGCTTGCAAGAGCTGCAGCGAAAGCTTCAACTCCATCACTAAGAGGCGGCACCACTGTAAGCAGTGTGGGGCAGTAAGTATCAGGATGCCTGGAGCTTTTTATTTTCTTCTGCAGAGGCTGTTAAAGAGAATTTTTTACTTTCTAAGCGCAGGAACTTGATGTTCTGGTTCGTGGCAGATCATGGACAGAGACATCTTCCCACTTGCTTTACTCTCTGGGAATCGGGGGAAAAAAGAGCACAATTCTGGTGTGAGGGGCGTAGTTTGTGCTGTTTTAAAGCAATTACAGTGGATAAAAAGGAAGGTGGTCCTTTTTCAGGTGCTGGGCATGAATCTGGGGAGGGGATTGTCCCCTGTATTTTGTGTGCAGAAACAGAATGGGCTTGTGGCAGCCTTATTTCACACAGCAATGTCCTTCTGGGATGAGCAATGGAACACACAATATTCAAGACAGAGGGGTTCTTCTGTCCTGAAAGCAGAGCTGTTAAGAAGTGCTTGCACCAAAGTGGTTCCCTTCTGCTTGAAAAGTCCAGGAGAATCAATGCTGGAGGTTCAGGCCAGGTTACTGAAGCACTTGGACACCTTTCTCTATTCTGTTCACAGACACCTTAGAGCTCAGGGCCTTTCTGAAAATCAATCTGGCCCAGTTGAGATTGATTTTCATAATATGACTTCAAACATGTCTTGACTTGAGTTTCATGGTTCAGTACAGAATAATGTTATTTAAATATCATTAGTCATTTGAATGATCCAATTTTCAGCTGAAGAGAAACCTAAATGCTTAGTTAAGATATTTGAAGAAACCTCCATCTCAGCAATTGAAATAAAGTTACTGTGGAGGAGAAGCTTTTGCACCAGAATTGGGATTTTTCAACCTTTTTGTTTTGTTTTTATTAGTAATTACTAAAATAATGGCATACATTTCGGGAGGTTTAAGACATTTCATTGCAAAGCTCAGTAGTACCATTCCCCTGTGGACAGAGCAGTAACAGGACAGTATAACTATTGGTTGTGTGATGCTCTGTGATGTGAAAATAGCATTTAAATTAAAGTTAATTCATCTCAAGGAAAGACCATCACGTTTCTAAAACTGCTAGCTTGCTTTTGTTTGTGTAACTTGGAAGAATTGGGCTTCATTATGCTCGCTGCATTGAGGCAGTTACCTTCATGTGGTAATTAACATCTCCTTGTGCCTGAAGGGTGTTTGTGGTGTATGATTGTACAGTGAATTCCACAGGGATGTCGAGCCCAGCTGGTGGTCCCTGAGTTGCTCCCCAGGGGCAGTTTCTCCCCTGGAGCAGCTGTGCCTAGAGGCAGATCTTAAGGTTTAAAACAGGTTCTGGAGGTGCAGATCCATCGCTCTTCAGAAGCTCTGTTTTCATGGGACTGATGTGTCATCATGTGCTCTTGGCAGCTGAGGAAAGGAATCAGGAGTTATTAAATTGCTGTCAGACAAGTAGATTTAATGGATTGTATATTGGACTGTGTTCTTAAAATAACCAGTGATTTTGGGATCCCTCAGTTCTATCAGGCTCAACTGCCTTGTTGTCGAGGAAGTGTCAGCCACCTTGACTCTGAAAATCAGCCCTTCTGTGCCTGTTCCATGCTTGGCATTAAAAAGCAGTGACTGCTTTGTCAGTGTGAGCCCTTTTTAATCCTAAAGGCTTATAAGAGAAGCAAAGCACACCTGCATGCTCTTAATCCTAAAGTATTTCCCAAAAGGTATGTTTTTTCTCATTAGGTATATTGGTATACTGCTTGGGATTCCAAACATTTAATTATTAATGGAGGTAAATAAAGTAAACATTATATTGCTTGCTTTGTCTTACACTTCCATTAATTTTCTGGATTTTACTTCAATAACATCTACTCTACGAGTCGCTTTCTTTGGAGAAGGCTTATGTTTTAATGGTGACTAATGCAGCACCACCTTTTCTATACAGGTGATCTGTGCAAAATGCTCTGAGTTTAAATCCCTTGCTGATAACAGCCGGCATAATCGAGTGTGCAAAGAGTGTTTCCTGCAGTTACCAGCAAGCCCATGTGGCCCTGGGGTGGAAGCAGTTGGAGAACAGAAGAAAAGACTAGCTGCAGAGGTATGGTATTCAGCTGAGAAACTCCGTGTGCTGGCTGCACGTGTGAGTGTCTCTTATTTTTTTAAGGTATTTCTTAGAAACAAACACAATTATTTGGTTGTCTTTTTCCCCACACCATGATCTTTAACCCCCTGGCCTTTAGCTTGTGTTGAATGTGCGTGCGGGCTGTCTGTAAACAGCGAGCGTTCATTGCAGTGTGCCCAGGGGGCCAAGAAGGCCAATGGCATCCTGGCCTGCATCAAGAATGGTGTGGCCAGCAGGATGAGGGAAGTGATCCTTCCCCTGTACTCGGCGTTGGTGAGGCCACACCTTGAGTGCTGTGTTCAGTTCTGGGCCCCTCAGTCCAAGAAAAAGATTGAGGTGCTGGAGCAGGTCCAGAGAAGAGCAACAAAACTGGTGAAGGGACTTGAGCACAAGTGCTATGAAGAGAGGCTGAGGGAGCTGGGGTTGTTTAACCTGGAGAAGAGGAGGCTCAGGGGTGACCTCATTGCTCTCTACAACTATCTGAAAGGAGGCTGTAGACAGGTCGGGGGTCGGACTCTTCTCCCACGCAGCCAGCAACAGAAAAAGAGGGCACGAGCTTAGACTCTGCCAGGGAAGGTTTAGGCTGGATATCAGGAAAAAGTTCTTCATGGAACGAGTAATCAGACATTGGAATGGCCAAACCAGGGGGGTGGTGGATTCACCATCCCTGGAGGTTTTTAAAATAAGACTGGATGTGGCACTCAGTGCCATGATCTAGTAATCATGAGGATGTTGGACAAAGGGTTGGACTTGATGATCTTGGAGGTCTCTTCCAACCCAGATGATTCTATGATTCTGTGATCTCCCAGGCCTGCACACAGATTTTGCAGCTAAGCTTGAGTTTTCAAAGTACAAAAAAGAGAAAGAACTTCTAATTTCTTTTTATTATGGTGCATTTCCAGTCTTGAGTTGTACACAATAGGAAAAACAAGATGTTTTTTTTCACTTCTAACTCCCTATGGAAGAATAATCCTCACTTCTTTTTTCACAGCCTGTCAAAATATGATTGAAATGAATGTTTCCTTAGTTGATATTGTGAAAGCATGGCATCCTCTGAAAGATGATCAGGATCCACTGAAACTTTCACAAAACTTTTAGATGTGACTTCCACAAATAGTACCGTGTAAACCCCTGGTTCACAACTGCCACAATGTCACCCAGCTTTTATACCATGATAGCAGCACATTCCACCCTTATTTTTTACAAGAATCATAGAATTGTTTGGTTGGAAAAGACCTTTGAGATCATTGAGTCCAACTGTACCTGTCCACTACTGAACCAGATGACTGAGCACCTCATCTGCCCGAGCACCTCATCTGCCCATGTTTTGAACCCCTCCAGGGATGGAGAGTCCACCACTGCCCTGGGCAGCCTCTTCCAGTGCCTGAGAACCCTTTCAGTGAAGAAATTTTTCCTACTTTCCAATCTAAACTTCCCTTGAACTTGAGACCATTTCCTCTCATCACTTGTTGCTTGGGAGAAGACACCAGCTTCCACCTCACCACAACCTCCTTTCCAGCCGCTGCAGAGAGCGATGATGTTCCCTCAGCTTCCTCTTCTCCAGACTAAACAGCCCCAGCTCCCTCAGCCAATCCCACAACCTTTGGGCTCCAGACTCTTTCCCAGTTCTGTTCCCTTCTCTAGATGTGCTCCAGCCCCTCAGAGTCCTTCTTGTAGAGAGGGGCCCAAAAGTGAACCCAAGATTCGAGGTGTGGCATCGCCAGCACTGAGTGCAGGGGGACAGTCCCTTCCCTGCTCCTGTTACCACACCATGGCTGATCCAAACCAGGATGCTGTTGGCTTTCTTGGCCACCTGGGCCACTGCTGGCTCATGTTCAGCCACAGCACCCCAGGTCCTTTTCCACTGGGCAGCTTTCCAGCTGCTTTCCCCAGGCCTGGAGCATTGCCTGGGGTTGTCGTGACCTGTCAGTTAACCTTGTGGAACCTCATCCTGTTAATGTTTATATATATGTGTGTACATACCATATATATAATATATAATAATGATTAAACTTTTGTACAGTTATGGGCTCTCTACTGTTTGCCCTACGTTATTATTTGACTCCGGATGCCTTAAGTCTATTTTATGTTTTATTCTGTGTATTTTGCCCACAGAAGCATGAATGGAAACAGCTTTTTCTTCTTTCTTTTTATCCAGAAGCAAAGCATCTTAGCAGCAGAAAACAGCCTTTTCAGCAGCTACCTCCAATTCCTTGAGAAAGGGAAGACTTGGTACAAAATGCGGGTGACCATCCCCAAGGCTGAGCCTCTTGTCCTGTATCTGCAAGGAAGTAGCCAGGTAAAATAAACTTCATGAGGCTTAACACACAGCAAAAATAAAAAAGCTTAAGTTTAAATATGTCAAGCTGAGAAACAGGTCAATGGATTTTGCTTGGTTTCAAGAACAGAAATGAACTTGGTTTTCTGAATTTAGCACAAAGCCTTAGAGATTTCAGATTGCCTTGTTATCTCTGGTTACTGATGGGATGGGAGTGAGTGAATGTTTAAGGTCATGTCTTTTCCATTTTTAACAAAAAAGCACAAAATAAGGATAATTTAGGTGTGTTTTGGGTTTTGTAGAGGCTTCAGACACACACATTTGAAGGGTTTGTTGCCCTCTCAATAGGGAACGCAGTTTCCTGTAAAAAGGACAGAGCTGCAAAGCAGTCTGAATATTGCAATTGCTGGTTCAAGCTTTTTGCTTCTTTAAACATAGCTCTGAGTTGAGAGGGGAGAGGGATTTGTGAAAATGTAGATATTCTTCAGTCTTAAAAATGGCCTGTGATTGGTAAACCCAGTCATAGCATCATGTGATTTTATCTTTACTTGAAATACTTACGGTGCTATGTATTTTCTTCCAAGTGTGCTGTTGAAGCCCACCAGCATTTGTGTGGGATGGGAGTCAAAAGACACAAATATCTGTATCCAAGATAGAATATCCAAAATAGAAATATCAGTCATGCTTCCTTAGTGCTGAAGATGAAGATTTGCAATGCTGAAATGAGATCCCCCATGCCCAGTTTTGTAGTTGACTCATAGAGTCATGGAATGGTTTGGGTTGGAAGGGACCTTAAAGCCCATCCAGTTCCAAACCCCCTGCCATGGGCAGGGACACCTCCCACTGGATCAGGGGGCTCAAAGCCTCATCCAGCCTGACTTTGAACACCTGCAGGGATTTGACATTTGACATTTTTCTCTCTGTTTTAACTCCTGGATGGGATGGAAGAAGGAACTGGCCTGAATTAAGCCTACCATTACCCTGCTGTAATTGCAGTGAAATGAGGAGTTTACTCTTTATTCTCATCAGTCTGTGTGGCTGTAGCTAGGAACAGCCTGGGAACTGAGTAATAACCTATGATTTTATAGCTATTGACAGTAAAGCTTCCCTCACACCAGTTGTTCAACCAGAAGTACACACTGGCCTTACGAGTGTGCTTGTTCTGCTGCTTGTCAGCAAGAACACCTCTGGTTTTAAACAAACATGTGTATGTTTTAAGCATAGTGCTTGAGAGACTGGAAGCTTGAATTTGGAGTTGCAGAGCTGCCTGGCTTCCCTCCTAGTCACCAGGAGATGCACGACTGAAATTAGAAGCTGGAAAAGCCAGCAATCTCAGACAAAGCACTAAAATGAATGCAACTAAGTCAGTCTTAAATCTCTCTGGAGTCAGGGGCTGGGGAAAGGAAAAAAGCTTTAAAATGCAAAGAATGGCTTTGCTGCAAACCCTTTCAACTGCTGTGAAGACTGTGCCTCAGCAAAGGAGCATGTAAGCCCTGCAACCATGTGAACCAAGCCAGAGTGTCTCAACAGGCACACTAGAGGAAGGAGGGTGGGAATACAGGGAGAGAAGTCTAAATCCTTTGGCTGTCCTCATCAAGGAGCAACATGTGTCATAGAATCACAGAATAATTAAGGTTTAAAAAGAACTCTGAGATCATCCAGTCCAATCATCAGCCCGACACCACTCTGCCAACTAAACCATGTCCTGAAGAGCCACATCTACACAGTTTTTGAACCTCTCCAGGGATGGAGGCTCTAACACTGCCCTGAGCAGCCTCTGCCAGTGCTTCACCTCTCTGTCAATGAATTTTTTTTTTCCCATTACTTGTTACCTGGGAGCAGAGACCAGCAGCCACCTCACCACAACCTCCTTTCTAGGAGCTGCAAAGAGCCATGAGGTCTCCCCTCAGCCTCCTCTTCTCCAGACTGAACAGCACGAGGTCCCTCAGCTGCTCCCAGAATTCCTGGGCTCCAGACCCTTCCCCAGCTCTGTTCCCTTCTCTGAATGTGCTCCAGCCCCTCAATGTTTAGTGGTTACTGTCATCAACTTCTCAGGCGCGAGATAAATCTCCCAATGAAGTAGCAAGAAAGCACACAGGACAAGGCTGATCTGTCTTATGTTCAATAACCCAGTCAGGATTTACTGTCAGGAATCACCAGTTGCAGGCTTGAGTCGATTAAAACAAAAAACAACCTAGTCCCTTCTTCAAGGGGCTGCCACTCCCACCTGTATGCGTTGTGCAATTGGCATCCAACTGAGGGGAAAAAATTAAAAAGCAGATCTCTTTCCTTCATTTTAGCCCAACATTTTTGTTAGTTCTGGTTTGTATAACATACAGTAGACTTCTAAGAAAAATTCTTCTAGAGCTGCTTTCCTGGTGGCTGAGTGTCTGGAATCAGAAGTGTAGAATCATTTAGGTTGGAAAACACTGTTAAGATCATCGAGTCCAGCTTAAACCCAACATGGCCAACTCTACTGCTAAACCATGTCCCTATGCACCACATCCCCATAGCTTTTAAAACCTCCTGGAATGGAGACTCCACCACCTCCCTGGGCAGCCTCTGCCAGGGCTTCACCACTCTCAGTGAAGAAATGTTTCCTAATATCCAATCTAAACCTTCCGCTGGTGCAACTTGAGGCCATTTCCTCTTGTTCCAGCACTTGAGGTCTCCCATCAGCCTCCTCCAGACTAAACAGCCCGAGGTCCCTCAGCTGCTCCCAGAACCCCTGTACTCCAGACCCTTCCCCAGCTCCATTCCCCTTCTCTTGACGTGCTCCAGCCCCTCAATGTCTTTCTTGCAGTGAGGGGCCCAAAACTGAACGCAGGATTCAAGGTGTGGCCTCACCAGTGCTGAGTCCAGGGGCACTGGTTAGCCAGAACCATGGATAAATGATGGAGAGTTGTTTGGTGAGCACTTCCACCAGCTCCCCCTGTACTCTCAGGTGGATCCCATCCATCCCCATAGACTTGTGTGAGTCCAGGTGGAGCAGCAGGTCACTGACCATTCTCTCTTGGATTATGGGGGCTCTGTTCTGCTCCCCATCCCTGTCTCCCAGCTTAGGGGCCTGGGTACCCCAAGAACGTGTTCTGACTATCAGAGACTGAGGTGAAGAAGGCATTCACTGCCTCAGCCTTTTCCTCATCCTTTGTCATTATTTTTCCCCCTGCATCCACTCAAGGCTTGAGATTCTCCTCAACCTCCATTTGCTGCTGATCTATTTATAGAAACATTTCTTGTTGTCCTTCACTGCAGCAGCCTGATCAGTCCTGCTTGGGCTTTTGCTTCCTAACTTTCTCCCTGCAGAACCTCACAACATCTTTGAGGTAATATTCAGGAGCTATTTTCGTGCTTGGATGTTCTTTTCCCAAATGTTTTGTTTTGTGCAGCCCCCTCAATGTGTCTCAGAAACCTCTTCAGGCCTGCAAAGCAGCAAATACCTCTGCCTCGTCCTCTTCCCTCATCACTACTGTACCTCCTGCATCGAGTAAAGGAGGGAGATTCTCCTTGGTCCTCCTGTTGTTAATGTGCTTGAAGAAACATTTCTTAATTGTCTTTCACCAAACTGGCCAGTTGAAGTTCCAGTTGGGGATACACAGCTTCCCCAGTGCTCTAACTTTAATTTACACCTGATTGAGAAATGCAGAATTAACTACTCCCAGCTCACTAGAAAAGGAGTAGGTTTTAAAGGAATACGGAGGGTAAATCGAGTCTAGTGAGAGCCAGTAGATATAACAATTATCAAGTGTGATCCAAGAGAAAATTTTGCTTTATAATTTCTGAAGAAAAATCTTTTGTTCATTGTGTAAATGTGATTTACTCCTGGAAGATAAGGGAATAAATGAGCTTGAAGTAAAGCTCAAAGTTTTAGAGCAGGTTGTCTCTTGGCCCTGTTTGGGTGCAGCTTTACCTGGCCCTGCACAGAACTCTGCCTGTCCCTTTTCACCATCCTGCAGAGTTTTGCATCCTGGCACCCTGCCACATCACCAGGGTCTCCCAACAATTTGGGCAAGGTGGGAAATAGATCATGAGTGGGTAGAGTGGAGTGGGTGGAAAACCAGGGATTTTCTAAGCCCATTCAGAAGTAGTAGAGGAAAATGATAGGGGGGTCCATCAGTGAGTAACAATTGTTCTGTGTGTTGGTGTAAGAGAGCTTCTCTGCTGCAAAGAGCTGTGGTGTGTGAGAGGGGTGTCTGCAGTATCCAGAACTGCTGCTGTAGAGGAGCTGAGCTGTCCTTTCCCACATGTTCAACCCTGGGTGCTGTGGTGGTTGTAGCAGAAGAGTCTAATCCTGCTCAGTTGTGTAGATAACACTTTAGTGTAATGCTGCGTAGAGTCAGGGGGAGTGCACAGTGCTTGTGATTGCTGACAGTATTGCACAACCAGGAGATGATTCTGTATCACTCTGTCTCATGAAAATGGTTGAAATCAACTCTAAAGGGAACTCTCAACACTGGCTGGTTTGGTTTGATGAATATTGTGCAACCCAGGTATGTTGTATACAGAAATATAGAATCATGGAATGGTTTGGATTGGAAACAACCTCAAAGCCCATCCAGTTCCAACCCCCTGCCATGGGCAGGGACACCTCCCACTGGATCAGGGGGCGCAAAGCCCCATCCAACCTGGCCTTGGACACCTCCAGGGATGGGGCAGCCACAGCTTCTCTGGGCAGCCTGGACCAGGGCCTCCCCACCCTCTCAGTAAGACATTTCTTCCTAAGATCTCATCTCAATCTCCTCTCTTTCAGCTTCAAACCATTCCCCTCATCCTATCCCTGCACTCCCAGACTGAGAGCCCCTCCCCAAATGTTTAGGGAAAAAAAAACAAAAACGAGGCAAATCCAGGAGGCTCTTAAAAATGGATCCTGACATCTGTCTTTCTGTAAGGCCAGTAAATCCTACTGATATGCTCGGCGGGGCCCAATTCCCTCTGGGTGCAAAACAGCCCTTGGACTTGTTGGACTCCAGGTAGACAGGGAAGGGCTCAGTGCAAGAGAAAATCCAGTGATGCTTACGTTCCTGCAGAGGAATCTGGTTTATAACACTGTATTTGGTTGGAAAAGACCTTTGAGATCATTGAGTCCCACCGTACCTGTCCACTGCTAAACCAGATCCCTGACAGAATCAGAGAATTGTTTGGTTGAAATAGACCTGAGATGATCGTTTGGGTGCGCGGTATGACTGGAAGCTGAGTGCTTCACCCTTTATCTGTCAGGAGTGCAGCTTTTCCAAGATTATTTAAATCCCTTCCTTTTGGATCAGGTACAGAGGAAGTGGCAAAGGCATCATATTAAGCAAAGGGAGGAAGCAAGACCAAAAGCAGTCTGGTTAATTTGCCTCTGTCTGCATGTGTTGGGTAGGTGTAACCTGAACAGTTCACACTTCAGTTTGCTCTTCTGCTGCACTTTCTGGCTGCAAACAACATCATTTTTCATTGTTGTGGGCAACCTCCTATTTTTCATGTGACAAGTCTGTTTTTCTAAAGCCAGATCAGTGAAGCAGGCATAGTGGAGCTTGCATGTGTGCTTGTGCCTTTCATTGTTCATCAGTCCCACATTTGCTTGCTTCAGCACTGCCACTTCCCCAGGCCTAGAGCTACGCGGCACATCCCACTTCAGACTCTCTGTTATGCAGATGCAGCTGTGGTGTCAGGAACTAGGAATCATATTCTGTTTTTAAGACAACAACTTTCACTCAAATAGAAACTGAATTCTTCGTGTTTGACCTAAAGCTGACATAAGTCTTCCTCATAGCATCATAGAATAGTTAAGGTGGGAAAAGACCTCTAAGCTATTTCAGTCCAACCCCATTGTGCTTACTAAGCCATGTCCTGCAGTGCCACAGCTACATGTTTTTTGAATCCCTCCAGGGATGGAGACTCCACCACTGCCCTGGGCAGCCTCTGCCAGGGCTTCACCATTCTGTCAGTGAAGATATTTTTCCTAATAGCCAATCTAAACCTCCCCTGGTGCTGCTTGAGGCCATTTCCTCTCGTCCTTCCACTTGTTACTTGGGAGATGAGACCAGCACTCACCTTGTTCCAATGTCTTTGGTCTTCAAGCAGATGAACTGTGGCATTTTTGCATAACAGTAACAAGTAGCAGATTAATAAACTGGGAAACTTATATTGATTTAATAAAACGTGTAGACATATATTTTACTGTGTGGGTTTTGCCCCTTTAGTTAATGTTTGCATTTGAATTGACGTGAGCAGTTCTGAAACTTGAATTACTTTAGTCTGAGTGTTAGAAATGGAGATTCTTTTTTGCCACTGTTCTCGGAGCTGTCGTCCCCTTCCAGATTCACGGAGTCATCTGCATTCAGTGTGGGGGTGACAAAAGAATGGCTTTGCTGCCTCTTTGTGGCGTGCCAGGTTGACTTTGGTACAAGCCACTGAAATTGGGTCAGCTATTACACTCAGTTTCAGCTTCTTATGGATGCTTGATGTCTGCATGGTTTGGACTTCACTCTGGGGCCCCACCTTTGAAAATGCTTTGCTGCCATCACTTGAAATGAGTTGCTTGGGCATTGCACACTATGCCTTGCCAAAGTACACCTTTCTTGACAGTTTAATAGAAGATCTTGTTGATGCTCAAGATGTGACTGTGAGAGAGCTGTATTGCTCCTTAGATCTGTGACTTAAGCTGACCTTTAAAAGATGGTTAAGAATCTGAGCTTCAGTTTCTTTGACAGCTCTGAAAAACATCATAAGTAACCCAAGACCGTCTGGGAAGATTCAGTGATTGATTTAAAATCTGAAATCTTCTTTTATTTCAAAGTCTTTTCCCTGACAGTTATATTTGTGTCTCTCAGCGTCCAGCTCTGTTTATTTGTCTCCTTTAAACGAAACTTACCAATGTTCCACGAGGTTCCCCCAACTGCTCTTGGCTGGATCTGATTACCTGTACCCAATGCAAGTGTTCTTTTAATAAAAGACAACATGTGTAAATCATGTGAAATTAGCTGAAAATCCCAGCATGCCACTGCTGGATGAGTCTTCTTGGTGTGAAAGGGAGTTGGTTAGACAAGAATACAGTGCACATACTTCGTTGTGTTTTGTTGTTTTACGTTAAGCAGTCAGTATGGCCTCTCCTCTGTTTTCTCAGCTACAGTGCTGAGTGAGGAGCCCACGCACGTGCGCGCTGGAGCTGTGTTCATGTGCTTGGTGGAGTGTTCGTGCGCGTGTCCGCTCTGTGCGCCGGGATGGGCGGCTCTAGCACGGAGGGGTCGGCACCAGCAGCACATGCCAAGATGCTGTGGTTTGGGAAGAGCTGTGGTGGGGCTGCCTGGCCTGAGCATGTGCCTGGGGACCGTGTCTCAGCTCTAGGGTGATACATCTCCAGTCACATTGTTCTACTTCAAAGCGAGTTTTAAGCTGTTTGAAGCAGATGTTTCTTCAGTCCCATTGAGAGGAAGTCTTTCTTCTCCTTGCAGTATAGTCTTGCTCCTCCCATTTCTGATACCACTTGTTGCTGAGTTTTGACATTTGTTCTTTCTTGTTTAGGATGGACGGAGCCCACGTCCTATTCCTCTGCCTGGGTACGAAGTCAGTTTACCAGGTTGTGGTGAGAAGTTTGAAGTGAAGCATGTTTTTAAGCTTTGCCAGTCCCAGCAAACTCTGTATTTCAGTGCGGAAGATGAAGAACTGCAGATGAAATGGATGGAAATCCTCACCAAAGCGGCCAAAGGGGAAACTGAAGATACAGCTGAAGGGCTTGGCAATCCATAGAGCAAGTTCCATTTAGTTTCTTTCTTACATTCTATCAACAGTCACTTGAATTTGGTATTCATGGCACTTTGGAATCTGTATGGCTTTATGTTTTCATGTGTCTGCATAGGAAATTCAGTGGTTTCTCGCCTTTTAATGTACATTTCTGATATACAGTAGTTACCTGGCATATATTACGTTAAAGGCAAAGGTAGTTGTAGTTGTTGGTGGTGTTGATGCTGGTTTTAAAACAAAAGACAAGCAGAAGAGCATTAATTTTAACAAAGCTAATGGAAAACCATCAGTCTCTTGTTTTCCTAAATGTATATTTTCCAGTCCTTTTGATTGCTGTCCAGTGCAGGATGTGTATAGTCTGCGATTAGTTCTATAAATGCTGTCTTTTAAGTTAAATGTTGTAAAGGCTTGTGCTGGCCACTGACATTCCGTTGTGTCCTTTCCCTCCTGGTGAAAGGCCTTTGTGCAGTGTGAGCCATGTACCAGGCATTTCCCTGTGCTGAAACGCCGGCTCCGCTGGTTTGAGATGCCCTGTTCACATGGCAAATACTGCAGAGGGGAATTCTAAAAATGACTGCACGCTGTGCAGAAAGGAACAAGAAGAAGCCTCATTGATTTTAAGCATTTATAATATTGTTTTGTTTTATTTTGAAACCAATTCCTTCCTTCTATTTGAACCTGTTTTAATGTAAGTGAACAAACGTTTTATACTGCAGACTGGGTTATGATCAATAAACAAGAACATTTTTAGTACATGCAGTACCAAAAGATGACTTTTTTGTTGTACTGGTTAATTTAAAAGTGACCTGGATTTATTTATATAATTTGTAAATAATGTTTCATAAGTATTTGAAGAATTTTTAAAACATCTCAGCTAGTTAACAGGGTTTAGTGCATAGAACAAGAGACATTTGTATGAAATGAATGTGTAATTTAATTTTCCTGTTCGCCTGTATTTGTCTGATTTTTCAAACTTAAGTGCTTATCTATTTAAATAAAAATTCATGCAGTTAACTCCTGAGCCAGATTCCAAAGGCACAGCAAGCTGTAGGGCAGCATTTAATATAGGTTTAAAAAAAAAAAAAAATCAAAAAAAAACCCAAAACAAACTAAAAAAAAGGCATGTCTGTTCCTAGTGGTAGTGAGTATTTAGTACTGATAAAAAATGAAATAAAATCTTTCACGGTGCTGTATTTTTAAATGGATTGGTTTAACTTTTGTTTGCTCTTCAGCCTTCTACAAGTTCTGATATTGGTAGGAAGAGAGAACTACTCTGTACAGCCAGAGTTTTGTAGGATTGTTGAAAACAGGCAATCTGCATCAGTGAGCACTTTTCTTACCTACAGAAAAGGATTGGATTTTTCCTTGTTTGGGGTTTGCTTTTGGTTTTTTTACATTGATGTAATAAATCATATCCCCAAAGTCCATAATAGTAAAAATTAGAAGCCATGTCTTTAACTACTGGTAAAACTTTGAGACTTCATCTTCACAGTAGGGTCATGGATCTGTTGGAACAGGTACAGAGGAGCCCATGAACTCCATAGGAGGGATTTATGGGTCACCATAGGAGCTCTATAGGGGGCTCCCCAGGGGGAATTGCTGCCCGTGCTGCCATAGTGCTGAAAGCACCTCCCCCATTAATATGGCAACAGTAACAGCCTTACAGGGGTGTTTCTGTGCTGTCCATTTGCTTCTTCCTGTACTCGGGCAAGCCTTCTCATTTTTGATTCCCACACTGTCTATTGCAAAGTAGTCATAATTAAGCAAAACAAAGCTTTAAAGTCATGGGGAGTAAAGACCAAAGTATCACAAAGGGATTGTGTGAGGTGAGTGGTATATGGAGCCCCAAGCCCACGATCTGTTACTGCACAGTGCACATCCTTCCTAAGATTGTACAACGAGTCCTCGCAATGCGGGGTTTGGTCCAGGGCATAGACAAGAAAAGCATTTAAAATCCCCACATCCCCTTTTTCACCCAAGGCCATTTATCATGCAGATCAAGGGGATATAGGTCTGATACTCTTTCTGGATTGATAGGGACCTGGATCAAAAGGATCATCCAGATTCTCATCTGTGTCATCAGGTGGTAACACCAAAAAGACTTTAGCAGTATGATTTCCTTTTAATCTCTCCGTGGGACATGGAGACAGCGGCCGAGGTAGCGGTGCTGCTAATGTGGTCGCAGGAATCGTGGCTCATCCTCTGTGATTGGTTGTGACCCGTTACAGGATCTCAATGTTTCGAATATGACCGGCCAATGTGCAGCAAGCCAGCAGCTCCTGATCACCCCATGTAGAACAGTCCCATAGCCAAATCCCAATTTGGTCCCAATTTTTAAATCATAAACTTGCTTGTTATAGAAGGGTCATTTTTAGACACCCAGGTAAGAGTTCTTTATAAATCATCTATTTTTTTGCCCTGTTGTTTCATGATTTTACAAAAGGCTTCTAAAACATCTTTTTGTTCCTTCATTAAATGTAACCCCATAGTTCCCAGCCTCTTACCTCTTTGCTTTCAAGAGGTATTGAAGTGTGCACAAAATTCACTTCCGTTCAGCGATGTCCTTATGCTTCCTTTCAGTGTGATTCCCAAAGTCTGGCCGGATGATGCAGCTGGTGAAAGCCAGTCATTGTCTCCTCACACAGTGGGCACCACTTGTTGCACCTCGCTAAGGAACAGACTCATTCTGAGATGCAGAGTGAGACTTCATTTCCAAACCAGCTCTTTTTATATTTTCTTAACATAAATGTTGCAAAGCTTACAGCCAATCATACCATACGTGCCAGCATGGCAACACCCCATACAACCACAGTCACACATGAGCCTATGAACTGATCACTGAATTGATAACCCATAATCATGCACCCAGTAACTGGTAACTTTACTCAGTGTTTCAATATCTCCCTGCAAACACAAAAATCACAGGAAACTCTTACGACAGCTTCTTAATATTTTAAGCACATACCCAAACAAAGTCTTGACATCCCACACATTTTTACAACTTCACTTTTTAGTCCATAGTTTAGTCCCAACAAGCACGACACTACCCCTTGTCCAAGGCTGCCCTTGCTCCAGTAGTACGTACAAGCCTATCCTTGAAACTCCCACCAGAGATGGCAGAGGTGGTGGAATTTCTTGGAACCAAATCCACTTACATCAACGTTCTCTGCTATGAGAAGGTCCCTGGAAAGCATCACGGTCTCTGGGAAGACACAGGGATAAAGAACTGGACATGAGCATCTTGGCAGTCAAGTCATCGCTGTGAAGACAAGAGTTCACCCAGAGGACCTGTGGGAAGGAGGAGCGCGGGAGACCACGTGGTGAAGCCAAACGAGCAGCAGAGGGGCTGCAGTTTGCCTAAAGGAACACAAGATCGCAGCAGAGACCGAGCACTGGAGCTACCACAGCGGGTGCTCCCCCGGCAGCACCAGTTTTGTGGAACAAACTGTTGTAGCTGATTTTTTGTTGTTGTTGTTGTTCTGGCTGGTTTGTGGTTTTGGCTGATTTGGTTGATTTTTCTTTTTTTGGCTCTTTTTTTTGCATATTTTTGTTGCCTTTAGCTGCTTTTCACAGGTTTTCACTCCTTCTAGCTGGTCTTGGCTGATTTTGTCTGATTATTGCTTGTTTCTGCTGGTTTTGTCTGAGTTTGGCTGATTTTTGAGTGACTTTTCACAGGTTTTGGCTTATTTTGTCTGATTTTTCTCTTGCTTTGGCTCGAGGTTTTTTTATTGCTGTTGGGGTTTTTTTTTAGATTTATTTTTCGCTTCTTTTTGGCCAATGTTTCCTGCTTTTCCTTTATCTTAAAGATTTTGGCTGCTGTTCACTTTCTTTAGCTACCTTTGGTTTATTTTCAGTGGGTTTGGCTGAGTTTGGCTAATTTTCAATGGCTTTTCTGTATTTCCCACTGCTTTCTGGCTTCTTTTGGCTGATTTGTTCTACTTGCAGTTGATTTTTGGATAATTTCCACTGATGTTTGCTGATTTTTCATTTCTTTTCATTGCTTTTGGCTTATTTTGGATGATTTTCACTTGTTTCATCTGGTTTTTAGCCTTTCAGCAGAAATAAGAGAAAACTAAAGAAAATCAGCCAAAAATAACCAAAAGATGAAAAATTAACCAAAGGCAGCCCAAAACAGCCAAAATCAGCCAGAATTAAGTATAATAAGGAAAAAACAGCACAGCAAAGCAAAAACTAGGGAAAAATCAGCAAAAAAAAAAACAAAAATAATCCAAACTCAGCGAAAAGAAAGGAAAAAAAATCAGCTGAAACCAGACAAAACAAATCCTAACCAGTGAGAACCAGCCAAAGCCAGCAAAGAGCAGCCTAAGTCAGTCAATACCAGGGAAATATCATCCAAAGTAAGCCAAAACAAGTGAAATTCAGCCCAAATCACTAAAACCAGCCTAAAAGAGAAAATCAGTTGAAATATGTCAAATGCAGACAAAAATCCACCCCAACCAGCAAAACAAAGCCAAAAGCAGATAAAAATCTGCCAAAGCAGAAGCCTAGCAAAGCCAAAGAAAGCCAAAATTAGCCAAAACAGGTGAAAAACTGCCAAAAAAAGACAAAAGCAGAAAAAAAATCATCCAAACTACGCAAAAGAAAAGGTGCAACACAAAAAACTAGTCATAATTTACTGAAATCACATGAAAAAATCAGGATAATAGGGCAAATAAGTGAAACTCACCCAAAATCAGTCAAAAGAAGGGAAAAATGGGGCAAAATCAGGCAAAACAAACCCAAACAACTGAAAAACGGTCAAAGCAAGCAAAAAAATATATATTTGAAAATAACACAGAAGAAAAACAGACCAAAAAATCAGATAAAAGAAGCACAACTCAGTGAGAAAAAAACAGAGAAAACAAGATGATAGTACAGATACGTATGTCAGTAATGTCTTCCTGTGCTTTGAAAGCTTTCAAAGCACAGATAAACAGCCGCCCAGAGATAGAGCCCTCTGCGAACTGCTAGTGCTGAGAAGTTATTCTTGATAAATGCTTCCTCTGGCAGCAGCTCCACAGACAACTTGATAGTGCTCGTCCTTCCTCAGAGCACTGCACTCTTGCATGGTTTCTGCCTTATCGGCAGTGCCGTCTGCATGGTTGTAAAAAGTCTAGGTATAGCTCGTCAGAATCTGGGACACGAGTACCAGTGCTTCCAGAGAACAAACACGAGATCTGCCTTTGCTTCAACGAGCAACGGTTGTTTGTTTCTTGTGCTTTCTCAGCAGACTCCAGCTGCAAGACTTTTTAACATCTGGGGAAGTCTTGCTACTCAAAAGAAAACTATTAGCCCACAAAATAGTAGCTCGTAAAAACTCCCTGTACCAGTGCTTTCAAAGCACAGACAGAAGATCTCCTCTTGCATCACCGTATCATAAGGTTGGAAAGGACCTCTGAGATCATCAAGTCCAACCTATAACCCAACACCAACACCAACACCAACCATCATCTAAACCATGGCACTCAGTGCCTCATCCAGTCTCCCCTTAAACACCTCCAGGGTCGGTGACTCCACCCCCTCCCTGGGCAGCCCATTCCAATGGCCAATCACCCTTTCAGTGAAGAACTTCTTCCTAACATCAAGTCTAAACTTTCCCTGACAAAGCTTGGTTCATATCAAGGTTCGAATCAAGGTTGATATATTTCTTGTGCACTCTCAGCAGATTCCATCTGCAAAGATTGTTTAAGCCAAGAGACAGTTCTTTCTGTGACCTGCTAGTGTTGAAATGTATTTGTTGTTCAAATCATCCTCTGGCAGCAGTTCCAGAGAGATGGAAAGATCCAATGGTGTGCGTCTCGCCTTCGAACTACAGGGACGGCTGGGGTTTTCTGCCTTTACAACAGTGCTTGCCAAAGAAGATTGTAGAACTTTGAGGTCTAGTTCATAGAAGGAGATGTGATAGCAGAGAATTATCTGACCTTGTAAGGATTTTCCTTTATGGTGCTTTCAAACAGATAAACTGGAATTGACTCTCTCTTCTCTGCACTGCTAGTTTTAGTATTCTTCTCATTCGCAGCAGAATCTGTCTGCAGGATGAAACTTGTTGCTTGTTGACATCTTCCTCTGGCAGTGGTTACAGAGACAGGGACAACACGAGGATCTGCCTTGTGGATCTCCACTTTTTTTGTGTCTTTTTCCATCATAACTGTGCCCACATGGAGGTCTGTAGAACATCTGGGTCTTTCTCATGCAGGGACCCTTTACAGGAGAGAAACGTCTTTCCCCTAATGCTCACTCTACCAGCGCTTCCAAACACACACAACGAATTGATCTGCTCTTGCTTCATCTAGCAATGGTCACTTAATTCATGGGCATCCTCAGCAGACTGCACGTGCTGGGATTTCGTATGTTTCGTACATTTCCTTTTGCTTTTTCAGCAGTGCCTGTCTGCAAGATGGGCAAACGTCTAGTTGTATCTCATCAAAGGAAAACTGCTGTCTCTGAAAAGAAGGTCAGGAGAATTTTCCTATAACAGAGCTTTCAAAAACATAAAATCAGAGGATCACTCTTGCTTGTTTGACTGGAGACTGGCAAACCTAACTCCCATTTACAAGAAGGGTCAGAAGGAGGATCTGGGGAATTATAGGCCTGTCAGCTTGACTTTGGCACCAGGGAAGGTCATGGAGCAGATCAGATTGAGGGCTATCACACAGCACGTGCAGGACAACCAGGTGATCAGACCCAGCCAACATGGGTTTATGAAGGACAGGTCCTGCCAGACCAATCTGAGCTCCCATTTAGTGGACGAGGGAAAGGCTGTGGATGTGCTGTACCTGGACTCCAGTAAAGCCTTTGACACCGTTTCTCACAATATTCTGATTGAGAAACTGGCTGCCCTTGGCCTGGACAGGCACAGCCTCTGCTGGGTGAAAAACTGGCTGGATGGCTGGACCCAGAGGGTGGTGGGGAATGGAGTTAAATCCAGTTGGAAACCAGTCACAAGTGGTGTTCCCCAGGGCTCAGTGCTGGGTCCAGTCCTGTTCAATATTTTTATCAGTGATCTGGACGAAGGGATCGAGTGCACCCTTAGCAAGTTTGCAGATGACACCCAGCTGGGTGGCAGTGTTGATCTGCTTGAAGGAAGGGAGGCTCTGCAGAGGGATCTGGACAGGCTGGATCCATGGGATGAGACCAACGGGATGAGGTTCAACAACACCAAATGCTGAGTCCTGCACCTGGGACACAACCCCATGGAGCATTACAGGCTTGGGGAAGAGTGGCTGGAGAGCTGCCTGGAGGAGAGGGTGCTGATCGACAGCAGGCTGAATATGAGCCAGCAGTGGCCCAGGTGGCCAAGGCGGCCAATGGTATCTTGGCCTGTATCAAAAACAGTGTGGCCAGCAGGACCAGGGAGGTGATTGTGCCCCTGGACTCAGCACTGGTGAGGCTGCACCTCGAGTGCTGTGTTCAGCACTCAGTACTAAAAGGATATTGAGGTGTTGGAGCACGTCCAGAGAAGGGCGACGAGGCTGGTGAAGGGGCTGGAAAACAAGTCCTACAGGGAACGGCTGAGGGAACTGGGGTTGTTTAGCCTGGAGAAGAGGAAGCTGGAGGGGAGACCTCATCGCTGTCTACAACTGCCTGAAAGGGGCTGTGGCAGAGCGAGTGTTGATCTCTTCTCTCAAGTGACAGGTGACAGGACAAGGGGAAATGGCCATAAGTTGTGCCAGGGGAGGTTCAGACTGGATATTAGGAAGAATTTCTTCACTGAAAGGGTGGTCAGGCACTGGCACAGCTGCCCAGGGAGGGGGTTGAGTCACCATCCCTGAGGTTTTTAGAAAAAGGATAGATGAGTTTTTGAGGGACGTGGTTTAGCGGATGATGGGTGCGGTTGGACTCGATGATCTTAGAGGTCTCTTCCAACCAGAAGATTCTATGATTCTGTCATCATTTGCTTCATATGCATTCCGAATGGACTTCTGCTTCAAAGATTTCTGTTGTTTTTTATGTCCAGAGACAGCTCATTCTGTGAACCCCGTTTCCTGATAAAATCTGCCTCTAGCAGCGATTACAGAGACTGAAAACCAGACAGCCTGCGTCTTCCCTCAGAGCACTGCAGAGCTGCTGAGGCACTGCCAGTGCTCAGGGCAGGCTGGAGGGGAAAGCAACACCATCCCTTTGTTTGCTAGGAGACTTTTTTTTTGGAAAAATAAATTGGCTAATTTTTGACAAAATAAGTTTTAACAAGGTGTAACCAGGGCAACCAGAGACGACATCAATGAAAACAAATGGAAATCAGCCAAAGACATCGAAAATCATCCAAAATCAACTATAAGCAGGGAAAAAAATCTGCCCAAACTAGCCTGAACCAGTGAAAACCAGACAAAGCAAGATAAAACCTGCTAAAAATAGCGAAATAAGATAAACAGAGAATCTGCTCTTGCTTCAAGTAGCAAAGTTCCTTTGTTTCATGTGCATTCTCAGTAAGGTTTGGGCTTACTTTGGCTAATTTTTTGCTGTGTTTGGCCAATTTTCAGTTGGGAAGACAGCTAGAAATGTATTCAATTGTAGATGAGAACAGGAATTAGTCTCATGTTTCTCCAAGACTTGTCATGTCTCTATTTTGCATCTGCTTCGCGCTATCGAACAACACTAAGTCATTGTAACAGAGTGTTTCCGACACCTGCATAGCTGAAAGAGAAGGGAGGTGCCAGAGACGGTGGAATTGCTCACAGTTGTGTTTGCTTATGTCAACATTCTCAGCTTTGAGCAAGTTCCCTGGAAAGCAACAAGGTCTCTGGGAAGATGTGGAGATATAAAACCGGACAAGAGCATCTTTGCAGGCAAGTCAGCGCCGTAAACACAAGAGTTCAGCCAGAGAACATGTGGGAGAGAGGGGGGTGGGAGACCACCTAGTGAAGTCAAACGAGCAGCAGAGGGACCACAGTGTGCCTAAGAGACACCAGATGGCTGCAGAGACCGTGGAACGGAGCCACTAATGACCATTTCTGGGTGTAGATGTTAATGGTTTCTCGGGGAGAAAAGGAGTGTCTAACACCTGTGCGGCTAAAAGCAGCCCGATCCCTTTGTTTGCTAGGAGCATTGTTTTGGAAAAAAAAGTTTTGGCTCTTTTTTTTTTCTAAAATGTGCTTGAACAAGGTATAATCAGGGAAAAGAAGACAAAGGCAGATACAATCTCATAGAACCAGGTGAAAACCACTGAAAAATAGACAAAACCAGCAGTAACCAGATAGAAGCATCCAAAACCATTGAAGTCAGCCAAAGAAAAGAAAAAACAGCAAAAATGAGACAAAAATGACAAGGGAGGTGATTGTGCCCCTGGACTCAGCACTGGTGAGGCCACACCTTGAGTGCTGTGTTCAGTTCTGGGCCCCTCAGTATGAGAAGGACATTGAGGGGCTGGAGAGCATCCAGAGAAAGGCGACCAGGCTGGTGAAGGGGCTGGAGAACAAGTCCTATGAGGAGCAGCTGATGAGACTGGGGTTGTTTAGCCTGGAGAAGAGGAGGCTGAGGGGAGACCTCATCACTGTCTACAACTGCCTGAAAGGAGGCTGTGGGAGAGCAAGTGTTGATCTCTTCTCTCAAATTACAGGTGACAGGACAAGAGGAAATGGCCATAAGTTGTGCCAGGGGAGGTTCAGACTGGATATTAGGAAGAATTTCTTTCCCAAAAGGGTGGTCAGGCACTGGCACAGCTGCCCAGGGAGGTGATTGAGTCACCATTCCTGGAGGTATTTAAAAAATGGGTAGATGAGTTTTTGAGGGACGTGGTTTAGCAGATGATGGGTGCGGTTGGACTCGATGATCTCAAAGGAATTTTATGATTCTATGAAAATCAGCTAAACTAGCTTAAGAAGAGAAAATCTGTATAAATCCATGTAGTTAAGACAAAATCAAACCAAACCAGAAAAAAACGAAGCCATAGCAAAAAAAAATCAGCCAACATAAATAAGTTTCCAAACTAAGCTAAAACCAGTGAAATATCTGCAAAATAAGGAAAAGAAAATCAGCGCAACACAGTAAAATCTGGCAAAAATCATCCAAAACCAGCAAAAAAATCAGCAGAAATCAGAGAAAAGTAAAGAAAAGCAGATAAAAAAAGTGGAAATAATCCAAAATAAACCAAAAGAGGTGAAATGAGTCAAAAATCAGCCCAATACAGCAAAAACAAGCAACAATCAGCCCAAATCAGCTAAAACCAACCTAGAAAAAAGGAGAAAATCAGTTGAAACCATCCAAATTCAAAATTAATTAAAACTCAAATCAGCCAAAAAAAGCCAAGCCCAGTGAAAAGCAGCCAAAATAGATGGAAAGGTGCCAGACTAAGCCAAAGCAAGCCAAAATAGCCCAAAACAAGCCAAAACCAGTGAAAATCAAACACAATAAGGCAAAAGCAGGGAAAATCAGCCAAAATCAGCAAAAACCAGCGCAACACAACAAAACTTGGCAAAATCAGCAAAACTCTGCTCAAATCAGAGTAAAATCAAATCATGAAAAACAGCAAATAATCATCCAAAAACAACAAAATGGAGGGAAAAAATCAGCCAAAACAAGCCTTAACCAGTGAAAAATCAGACAAAGACAGTGAAAATCATCTAAAAGCAGTGGAAAGCAGACAGAAAAAAATCCCAGAAAAAACATCAGCTAAAAGAAGCACAACTCAGTTAAAAACCAGAGGAAACCAGGTGCTAGTACGGAAATGTATTTGCCAGTAGGATCTGTGCGTACCAGTGCTCTCTAAGCACTACAGACGTGGGCTTCCCAGTGCTGAGTAGAGGAAAAGGATCACCTCTCCTGATCTGCTGACAACACTGCCTAACTCAGTCTTCTATGCTGTGAGGGTGCATTGCCAACTCATGGTCAACTTGACATGCACCAGAGCCCCAGGGTCCTTCCCTGCAGACCTGCTTTCCAGCTGACTGGATCCCAGTATGTACTGGTGCCTGGAATTATTCCTCCCCATGATTTTTCATTTCCCCTTGAGATTCCTTCATGAGATTCCTCTCTGCTCAGTTCTCCAGCCTGATAAGGTCTCTCTGAATGGAGCCAAGACTATCTGGAGTATCAGCCACTCCGCCAAATTTATATCATCTGCAAACTTGTTGAGGTTACACTCTGTGCTAGGTCATTAATAAAGATACTAACCAGTATCAGTCCCAGAACTGAACACTGTTGTACACTGATAGTGGTTTGCCTCCAATTTGACTTTGTGCTGCTGATGGCAACACCTTGGCCCCCTTCTCTCAGGGTGCTGAGGCTCCGGTACAAATTCCTCGTTGGTTCCAAATCATTTAAGACCTATTATTTCCTCCACTTTCTGATGACGTTTCAAATTAAGGAATTCCAGTCCATTGGGCTATTTTTCACATTTCAAATTGAGGAATTCTGGGCCATTATTTTACGTTATCTCTAAAACTGTGGAAAACAATCAAAACCGCACAGCGAGTTCCCTCATCATTATTATCAGCAGTATAACACAATGAAACCTGCAACCCAAGTTGTGGTACTGCTTGTTGGGGCATGTGTCAGTAGTGGAGAGCACCACTGGGCTCTGCCTTTCAGCAGCTCCTGCCAAGAACCATCAAAGTTGGCAGCTGTTCTACATCCTGGACATTTCCTGCTTTGTGCCTGGATGGTTGCTGCAAAACCAAGGCAGAATCCCTTAGAAGAATTTATGGGGATTTCACTGAGTGTAGGATGTAACCTGGCATTAAAACCTCCTAGAAGAACAAGGTTAGCTAACAATCACTACTTCATCAGCAAGTCAATGAAAGATTCATGGTTTTTCCAGAGAGACTAATTATAACATGAAAGCAAAGAAGTATTCAGGGTGAATGAAAAGGAATGGTTTGGGAAAAATAACCCACGATGCATCAGTATATTGGTTTCCTAAAGTTGGCTCGGTAGTTCCAACATTTAATTTATTGGAGACCCAAAAGGGAAATCTCTTTTGTGGGTGTGACCTTCTTCTTGCTCTTAAGTGGTTTCAAATATTGGCAGTTAATGTTTCTTGAAGAAACACAATATCTGATCATAATCCAGAGATTTGTAGCCACTTAATTCTGTGGGATGTGGAAAAGTAGCTGTTTTTCAGCCCTGTCTTCTCCATGTGCCTTTTTTTTCTGTTGAAAGACTTAATTGTAAAAAGCTCTGCTTGAGTTTTTCAGGGTCTTGCTTCCCCCAGGCTACAGCATTTTACCTTTTGGATTGGCTGATATATCCTGCAGCAAAGCGATAAGGCCTACGTCTGGACTGTTTGATTTCACTAGATGAGAAGTGGAAGCTGACAATATTTAACTGGGTAGATTTGTTGTTATTTTTTTGTAATGAGCTGTATATATTTTCCCTTACTGAGTGTTCTGAGGTTGTTTCTCTTTAACCTATAGATTGCACCTTTGGTCTCCAGTGTGGGCTACACGAAACATGAGCCAGCAATGTGCACTTGCAGCCCAGTAGGCCAAAAGCATCCTGGACTGCATGCAAAGCAGAGGGGGTGAGGAGATTCTGACCCTCAACTCTGCTCTGGCAAGACCTCACTTGGAGCCCTGAGATCAGTTCTGGAGGCCTCAGCACAGGAAGGACATAGAGCTGTTGGAGCAAGTCCAGAGACCACGGAGATGATCCAAGGGCTGGAGCACCTTTGCTATGAGGACAGGCTGGGAGAGTTGGGGGTTGTTCAGCCTGGAGAAGAGAAGGCTTCAAGGAGACCTTAGAGCAGTCTCCCAGTACTGAAAGGGGGCTGATGACTAATTTTAAAGGCAGGAATTGCCCCATGGGGGTGGAATATAGCAGCAATAGGCCTACATTCCTTTGGCTTTTAGAAAGCTATACAAAGTGACCTTCACTAACAAAACAAAAGTTCACTGGCCTGCCACTGAGCCACCAGCTGAGGGAGGGGAGCAGTGCTGGCAATGCACTGGGCCTGGGTCTGTCCCCAGCTGTCCCCTGGGGACTTAGCAGGTGGCTGAGAATGGCACAGAGTGGAGCACCCACAGGACACCTCATGCTGCTTCAAAGCAATCCAGGAAAAACAAGGTCTCCCCACCTCTCCCTCAGTGAATACCAGAGAATTAAGTGCTTTCTCAGAACCTCAGAGGTGTTCTACTGCTGGGTTGAGTAGCGAATGTATTGACTTAAGGACAACACTCCTCCATTGATGGGGCACGTGAGAAGGGGAAAGGGACCACAAGGTCGCAGACCGCAGTAGATTGCATCCTCACACTGATCAATATACATAAGACAAAGAAGAGTAACCTGCAGGCACATTAGTGTCAAGCCTGTAAAGACACTCATTAATTTGCAAGGAAAATAGATTTATTGAAACATGTTAAGTTTGGTATATTTATATATAAAATGAAGTAAGATGACATTGACTTCTTCGCTGGATGCTAATGTTGGGTTATCAGACTTCACATACACACATGTTATAACAAATTATGACCCTATTGATAATGCAATTAATTAAATTAACAGCATTTACAGCAATATTCACACGTAGAACCATATGAAATAGCACAGCCAGACCATCATGCATATGGTAGGATCATACTAATATATCACTTGCATTGCTAACTTTTGCTATCCAACAGATATGAAGTCTCCAGCTTAGGCCTTTTTTTTCCAATCATTAACTTTCTTAAAACTGTATTTAAATAATTCTTATTTTTTAGTAAGAATATGTTTCATTAAAAACAGGCATTCACCTGTCCTTAGGCATCGGAATATCAGCAATATCACACCACATCATCTATCAGACAGGACTGAAAATTACATCTTTTTATTCCAGTTTATTTAACAACCAAGTACTTTGGAAGATATATTTCATGTCTCCATGTATGCTTTCAATCTTTAGAGGTAATTCTGTACCTACTAAGAAGAATCTCAGCTTGACTGACAAATGGGTAATTTTGTGAATAAATTAGTATCAAGTTCCAAAATCAGCCTGAATGACCCCATCAGTGCCAAATTTAACAGCTGAAGCTTTTCATTAAAGCATTCCTTCAATTCTTGGATACAGAAGGTCACATTTTGTTCTCAGTTACAAGTAGAAAAGGCATGTAAGGTATTATAACTCAACATCACATCCTTTATAACAATAATGCAGGTGTAAGAAATTCCTGTTTCTTCCCTCTTTTCATACCTTCCCCTCACTTACTCTGCAGTCAAACAAAATTTCAGGAATCTGGAAGGAAAGATGTGAGACCTACATCTCCAGACTGAGATGCCAAGATATATTTCAACTGCAATTCAAATTTACATTTCCTTGGGGAAATTAGTCAGATGCCTTAACTGATCTTTACAAACAAAGCAAACAAAACTCCAAACCCCAAAATAGAAAATCTACTCAGGTAACTGTTATTTGCTTTTTAATGGCAATCGTATTCCCCAGAACACAACCTTACAACCAGCTATGTCAGCAGCACTGTGACCAGCATAGAGACAGCAGTCAAATTAACAGCCTCCTAAGCAATCACTACATTGTATGGACTAACAGCTTGGAACAGTCAGACACAACATGATTCAATAAGTAGCACTGATACCTCTCTTATCTGCTGAACAGATACTCCTTAACTTCATTCAGCATGTGAGTTATGTTGCACAGAATATGTATCATCACACAAAGGTACCCTTCAGAAATCACCCTTTTACAACATCTCATTGTTCACCCTATCAGCCAGCCACCAGAGATTCTAATCAAGGGTGGCAGAATTCCCAAGGTATTATCCAGTTTGTTTCCAAGCAGGCCTCCAAATATGACTGTCTGCCAGCTGAAACACAGGAAGGTCTCCATTCAGCATGAGATGAAGGAAGGAAATGATCTCACTACTATTCTTGGCAACGACAGTGCCATTGTTTGACATCCAAAGCCATTATTAGCCACACATTATTAGCCCAGTCATAACTTGCACCTCAAGTTTTATTCCCAGGTGAGGTGGAATTTTCCTTGTTTCACTGCAAGTGACAATAAAAGCCGAGTGCACCAAACTTTCCTTAAGATAGGCAAGAGCCTTGCTGTTCAGATAAACAGATCATACTTAAAGATAAAGGGGCAGATCCTCAGGTAAAGTATTATTATCTTAATAATATTGTTGTGATATTGGCATAAATGACTCTTTCAAGGAAGTAATCAACTTAGTAAAATTAAAACGCTTCCCCTACAACAGGAAGATGTCACATATTTTAACATATTGGTTTGCAACACAGCATGATTGCCAAGAGAAACATTCCCAAACATCTTCTGTTCAACAGACATAACTTACTAATGTACTCTACGACACACACAGTTAAAGACCTGCCTGACCTCCAGTGTAGGAGAGACTGCATACACCAACCAGTTATATCCACACAGAACCCAATAATTTGGTTCATTTAGGTTCCTCTCATAGACCTAATTTTTAAAATATGGATTGTGAAGGAAAACAATTACAAAAATATACAGTGAAGTGGGAAAGAAGAGCATCACTGTGTGGTACATATACTGGCAGAATGTCTGGAATTTGTTCAACAGTTTCCATTGTAAGAGAAAAAGAAGGGCAGGAAAAAAAAAATGCAAAATTTTAGGGATGAGGAAGAAGGGAGACTGAAACTCCAAGTGGCAGAAGGAACATATATGACAGAAAAGAAGTGAGGGGGAAGTTCTTATCTTGTCTATTGTGTTCTTCAGATGCCCACGTTCAAGCAGCCCACAAGATAGCCAAACATCATTCCTTTTGATTATAAATGGGAAAACTGAGACAAGCATTACAGCATGAAACCAGCTGTCCTACTGTCCTACAGTCCAGTTGTATTCACTGTTATTTACAATGCCTTACAATATAAACCTTGTGTAAACGCTACAGACATTGCTTCATCAGAATTATCCACACAGCCTGTGCATATATAAGTTCTATTACATCCCCTCCCCTTTCACAGCTGTCTGGTAACACCTACAGTTCCCTATTATTTAAGGCCAAACATTAAAAACATATATATATATGTTGCAATTGGCTCTCCTTTACGTGTTTATGGGTTCTTTCAAGAATTTGGAGATTTGCTAGGACTCACAGATGACTTCACTTTAAGTCTTCCAGTCCTGAAACAGCTTTCTAGGCTTTCACATATTGCCTCATGAATTCTCTTCCTGCAACTTATAATTATGATAGATGGAAGCACCCTACACAATATTACACACTAACCCATTTGCACTCCTGTTCCAATGTTATTCAGTGATTGCAGTATACATACACATATCAGCTGCTCCATATCTGATGCCTCAGAGGCCAAACCATCCTCTGAAGTACTAAAACCAACCATAGCTACCCTCATGTCACCTTTATGACTATCTCGGTCTAGACCAGCTGCTCAGCTAAGCCATATCATATATATGCTGTGTCTCTGTTAGATATAATACACATATATTTATATTCAGATGTTATCTTTCACTAGAGTCACTTGGTTGCCGTCAGGTGAAGTCAAATATCTGAGTTTTGAAAGCTAGCCCCCTTAAAAATTCATTTGTCTGCTCAATAGGAAATACTAAATTTACAAGACTAATTACTAAATTATAACTGAATTCTAGTTCACAATAATTTCATAGGCTAGAATCATTACAGAAGACCAAAACTATTATTCTGCATTTTAATATCCATGACATTAGAAGACACATGACAACTGTTGTTTTGACAAAAGGGTAAAATACAATATAAACACAATGCAATAGAAGTAATCTTGCTAGTGAAAGGTGTGAAATCATATAAACTATTTCATCACATGGGGGAGCTTACCTGAATATGACTGGCTTTCCAGTGCAAGCACTAATTAATTGTCATTCTCTCACAAATCATCAGATATGCCATTCACCTCCACTCAGTTTTCTGACAGATTCTATCAAAGAAAATTACGCAGTAGGAGATATCAAAGAGTTAATGACAGGAAATCCCAGAGCATCACTGTTTTCTTTTTCTTTACCTCACTTACAAATACCTCCTTGTTCAACTTCTTTAATACTTACAACATTAGCAGAGGTTTGCTCTCAGTCCCAATCATACATCACTGAGTAAGAGGATTTTGTCATCACAGAGAGCAGTATGGTGGAACTGACAAACCTAAAAGGAGCTATATGCCAAAGAGCTTTTGATATTCAGAATGTTCTCAAATTTTTCTGACCCAGAAATATTTACAATAAAAAAAAAAAAAGGAAGAGGACAAATTTACAAGCAGCACTGTTAACCAATGCTTTCCACATTGTAAAATTATCTGGAGCAAAAAATAACTCTGTCGTTGCTTGAATTAAAACAAGGAAGATAGCATGCAATTACAACACACGATGTGAGAGCCACAGAAAGAGCTGGCAGTGGAGTGCTCCATCATATTTTTGAATACAGTTCTCCACCAGAATCATCCTGTAGGCCACACCTTGAGTGCTGTGTTCAGTTCTGGGCCCCTCAGTCCAAGAAAGAGATTGAGGGGCTGGAGCGGGTCCAGAGAAGAGCAACAAAACTGGTGAAGGGACTTGAGCACAAGTCCTGTGAGGAGAGGCTGAGGGAGCTGGGGTTGTTTAACCTGGAGAAGAGGAGGCTCAGGGGTGACCTCATTGCTCTCTACAACTATCTGAAAGGAGGCTGTAGACAGGGGGGGGGTCGGACTCTTCTCCCAGGCAGCCAGCAACAGAACAAGAGGGCACGAGCTTAGACTCTGCCAGGGAAGGTTTAGGCTGGATATCAGGAAAAAGTTCTTCACAGAACGAGTACTCAGGCACTGGAATGGCCAAACCAGGGGGGTGGTGGATTCACCATCCCTGGAGGTTTTTAAAATAA